>QFET01013982.1:0-14797 GCA_003316355.1 Tuber calosporum
GTAAAGTGGGATAAAAGTGGGGAGGGGGGGGTAGAGCAAAAGTTTGAAGGATTAACTTGAGTAAGAAAGAGAACAGAAAAAAGAAATGAAAATATTTTAGCCACCTGTACTCGCCAGGAACATTTCCAACTCCCCATCCATCATGTAAAATGTAGACAAACAAGCAAGTAAGCAAGCAAGTAGGGAGTTAAAAGCAAGCCGAACAAAAACCAGACAAGGCCGGTCGAATGCAGCGCAGGCAAAAAGAGACAAATATAAATCTGCAGAAGAACAAAGGAAACAAACAAGGCTTCCTCATATCGTTATAAAAGGGATATTTTTCCTCCGGCAAAAGGGACCCCCAACTTAGCTCGGCATAGCCATCGTCATCTCTTCCCCCTCCTCCGTGAAAGACCCCTCCATGTCACCCAAGCTGGCGGCCTGCTGCGCGCATTGAAATGCTTGATTCTCGTAGAACGTTTTCAAGTCCACCCTGTGTACTTTTTTGTGGTGATCATTACACGTCCGGCTGTGCATGTATACCTTAGGACAGCTAGGGCAGTTGGTGCGGCGAGCCGGGTCATGGAGTGCCATGTGATCCCTGTATCCGTGACCCCCGTCAATATCGCATGCGAGAAAGAGTGAGTAGTGCAAGTGGGAAGAGAGAATGGGGGGGGGAATTACAACAAGCGACACATCTGCATGAATTCGTTCCTCTTCGGGCAGTCCTCGACCGGACACCTGTGCCTTCCTGATACCCGCTTTCCACCTAGTTTGCGACCGCTAGCGAACGAAACGTCGGATTGGGCACCGGAAGATTCCCCGCTCTCGGAGGTGTGGTTCCTGATGGATTGCCCGGGGCTTGGCTGGTTGAGGCTTTCGGCCTGGGCGAGGCAGAAGCGTTGTTGTGTGCTCATTTGTTGGGGTTGAGGGCTGCCGTTGGAAGCCGTGTTCGTTTGGTAGCTTCTTAGTGATGATGATGGTGGAGGCTGGGTGTGTTGTTGTTGCTGGGGTTGGTTCTGGCCGTGAGAGTCGGACATGGTTGTATCCTCAAGTAATTGTTGATCTACGTTCGCAATTACTTTCTGGACGTTTTCCACCCTGGAGGCGGGCGAGAGGTGGCCTATGTCCTGGAGGAGAGTGTCAAGTCTTGCCAACTCGGGGTTAATAGGGTTGAAAGGGTGATGCCAATTCTCCAGGAAGTACCGGCCCTCGGTGTGTGGCTCGCCGGTGTGTCTTCGGCATACGGCATTGCCTTCTGCTGCCGCGTCTGAGTGCGCCGCGACTATAGCTTGGAGCAGCCAGAGGAGGAAGTCGTCGTTGTTGATCACTCTTGTGAATTGGTTGCCATAATGTGCTTTACAGCATGCGTCAAGGTCATTTTGAAAGCGGTGGAAGAGGTCTTGGACAAATTTGGAGTCTTGGAGAATAGCCTCGACATCCTGGTACTCTTGGCCGGACATATTTGATGTCGATGGGTGAATCTATATAGATAGTTAGCTAGGCTAATCATGCGTACATTGAACACAAGATGGGGGGTTACAGGATATAAGCAAGTAATTTCTATGATGATGTGGTCTGGATGCTGCCGGCGCCTCTATTTTCAAGAGCTAACGAGCGGGCTATAGCAAGGGGCTAAAGAAGGCAGAGGCGTTGGGAATGGAGAGTCTAGAACAAAGACGAGGGTCGAGAAGGAAGTGAAACGTTGCAGGCGGAGGGAGCCGGGCCGGTGGAGTCTGGCAGAGAAGACTTAAACCCAAAACTAAAAGATGGCGATGATGATGCACAAAGGGTCTCCCTTCACAGAAATATATAAAGAAGGGAATGAACAGGGAGGACTACCGCACCTTCGCACAATCCATGTCTCTAGAACCCAGATGCACATAACCTCAAGTGAATTCACAGTAGATGCTACCCACCGCACATTAACGTATACTGCACACAAGCCTTAAGGAGTGAGTGTGTGAAGGAAAGCAGAGGCGATCTGAACTTGGGCAAGGATTGCGCTGGGTTGAAGTTAAATCTGGTCGTTATACGTTTGTCTAGGGGAAGAGTGGTGGTTAGGTGGGAAGTTTAAGGAGCTCTAGGGAGAGCAGTGGGGGAATGAGAAGTGAAGGTTGTAAATGTATAAGTTATTCTAGTCACGTGACCCCTGCACACACAAGATTTATTCGGATGCCACAATAAAACTCGAGTGACGATTCGTGAAAGCAAAATCAGATCCACATCTCGGGGAGGCCTCGAGATTGATCAATCCAAGGACCGAGAGAACCCGTAGGAGGTATGCTGAAAGGCTGAGTTAGGGCTTCCGTTGAAAGTTGCCGTCTGCGCACAGGGGTTGGATCTATCCGGATTTGTTATGCACCAGAGTGGTGGTGAGAAGAGCAGGTGAGAAAGCTTCACATTATAACAACCGGGGGAGCTCACCCAGAGCTGTGAAGGGCTCTAATAGAGGGCCCCTATTTGCAAAGGCGTTACTAATGTGGTGTGCCACCAAATGCTGGATAGGGGATTAGCGGAGAATTTACTTATGCGTAGATCTCGCTACCACGTTATCCCACGCAGGAGACAGGCGAACCCGGCAGAAGGCCTTCTGTGGGCTGCAGGGAAATTTTGGGACCATATCCCAAAACACGTACAAAATCCTGCCTAATGACTGTACTTGTAAGCGCAACCCTGAACTGCATTTTACCCGGAACGGTCAGCTCCAAAATAGCTTGTTGGGAGAGATAGCGCAGATAGACCGCCCTGAATGGGCAACAAATGGGCACTGTACTGGTACATGGCACAAGATTTACTGGGTCGTCTGTGCCTGATCCCACTCACCATTTCCAAGGCGGTGGGTCCTGTGAGGGAAGGCATCCTGATAGAAGCCTTAGTGAGGTCAACAGGGTGGACTTCCCATCATAATCCATCTGTATCCGTCGCCACCCATTTTGAGTCTTTTATATTTTGCCTGTCTGACCAGAACTACCTTTCAGTTACAAAGGCTCCTTTCACCGAAGGGCGTGTTGACCGCCTTCCATATAAGGAGGTTTAATAAAACCTAACCCTGTTCTCAACAACACATCTCGGATCAACTCCAAGAGATTAGATTATCTTGATCAGGCTATCTTTGCAATATTGATCTTACCGATAAACTATTGACAAACAAGCCATTGTTGATCACACTATGATAACATTGGCGTGACGATCCGTACTAGCATTGTAATAGTGCTGAGTAAAATAGTAGCTCTCCGTTCGGCATAGCCGAACAAGGCCGATCATTAATCCCAAAGTTTCAAATATTCATGTGTGCGAGTACTACTCGTAGAGTAAACTGGAGTATGGCTGGGAGCTGGTCTGGTGGTTGGTGGGACAGTCTAGTTCTATGCTTTTCCGCAAGCAGCATGATCCGGGTGTTATACATCCTGGTTGAGTGCATCTCTTGGTTTTAATGAGTTTGCCTTTGGTTGAGTATTTTGCAGTCTCATACACCAGGCTAGGACACCGTGGCATATCCTACAGCTACCGTATAGTATAAGCTATCAGGAGGTCGGGAGGTCAGCAGAGATGAGTCGGCCGGAGGTTGCTATCGCCAGTTGCATATCGGTATTTACCTCACCGATACCGGTATGACATCACATATGTACCGTATCATGCCGTATTTCAATCGAGTAACTCAGTATTGGGGCTTCTGAGAGTACGAGTATCCAACAGAACAGGAGAAGCACCTCAACGCCTTTTGTGCGGGCCTGTGTGACGGCGATTTGTGTGCAGCACTATTTATGTCCGCCTTGTCCACTGTATGATACAGTGCTCGAGTACCGGTACTCGTACACTGTATTATACTGGATTGTGTGTCTGTGCGGTAGGGAGGAGTGGGAGAGGGGGAGAGAAGAAAAAAAGAAAAAAAGAAAAGAAAAGAAAAAGAGGAATGGAAAAAGGAAAAAAACGAAAAGGGTTGAAAGGAGGGAGGGATCAAGATGAAGTTCGGCATCATCAACAACGCGTCTCCCGTTTGCCCATTGGTCAACACTATGGTTTTCAATTTCTTCAATCCGACCTAAAATCTCTGTTCTATGGATCACCCCCCAAGCTGACATTGATTGCATACAATTCACCCGCGCAAGCTCTCAACGCAAAGGAGTAGGATCGAGGGACGAGGATTTTGGGGAGATGCCTCGTCGTCGTAAGGAAGTCCCCCCGCCCACACCACATCCACCCTCGCAGCTACAACAACTACCACTGCCACAACCACCACCACCACCACCACCGCAATATTATATCCCGGTTCCCCATTCTCCTCCACCACCACCTCTATCCACTTGTCAAGTCTTCACCTCCGGCCCAATTCCCGTCACCCACCAGCATCAATCGCAGCAGCCCCACCCTAATCACATTCTTCATCAGGATGCTTCAATCCCACCTTATAGTCCTACTGGTAGACCGCTAGATACTCCATCCCCTGAGCCACTTAGACTCTTAGCTGTCTTGGATTCGCTAAAATCACTCGGATTCACTTCCATTTCTGATTTCCTTGTTCGCTTATTTAATAGTGATGATGCAGCTATCCGACGCCGGGTGAGTTTGTTTTACACGCATGGCGGTATCAGATCTGTTCTCGAGATTTTTATGAATTCGAAGCGTGCCAGGGAGAACGGTGGTGACGAGGTTGCCGTGTCATGGGCTGGTGGAGTGCTGAAGGATGAATTTGACGCTGGCCTCGTCAAGGGTGGTGTTCGTACCTACCCCCTAACCTCCCCCTAACCTAGTGAATTTATTACTCTCATGATTGGAGAAAAAGAGAAAAAGAAAAAGATATCTTGGAATTTCCCCTAACACGTTGAATCGATAAATCATAGATTAATGTCGATGTACGAGCTAATTCTACCGAGTCTCGTGGTCGAACCACTGGAGAAATTTTGAAGGAGGGCCTTGAGAACTTCGATCTCGCCAAAGTCCAACGGCAATGCGAGCGTAAGGCTCCCCTTCTTTGGCGTCTACTGGAAACCCTCTCGTCCTCAGACCGTGAACGGGTGGGGGCGGGGGCATTAGTGACTTCCACCGGGGACGAATCGGCCCATCAGCCGTTGGCGAAACGGCGAAAGACGGGTACAAGCCCTACCACAACCTCGTGGTCAATGATGGGGGCGCCCTCAAATCCCCCACTCACGGTCACCTTCATGCTGCTGCTTCTCGCGAGTTCACAGGTGAGAAATAAATTCCAGAAATGGCTTGGATTGTATCTTTACGCCCAGGGCGTTCGTAAAGGACCCTTGAATTCACTCCGTGCTTTGGGTGTTGGGAGCGAAGGCAAGGTTATTGGCGATAATGGTTCGACACAATCTTTCCCGTCGGGGTCTGTGCTTTCAGGGCTGATTTCCCCTAGTTCTCCGAGTGATAGGTGATGACACCAAGAAGAAGCTACGTGAGGAGATGGGTGGATCAGACCTGCAGGTTCGAGGCCCGGGTGCTCCGCGGACCAAGTCACGAGCAGCGAAGCGGAAATCTGCCCCGACAGAGCCTAGGCCAATGGATATTGACCGTCCCAACCCGCTGGGGGGAAAACGCCCATTTGTTATATCCCAAATTACCTATCACCCTACACCGAAAGACCACCTAAGGGCTGACAACTTTGCACACTGTGCCACAATCCCTTTTATCATCAGACTACCCTTATCAACACCAGTGTTGACTAAGGCTATGATAAAAACCTCATGTGCTTTTCGCCGTGACAAGTACCTTTATAATGTTCCTGCCACCTTGGCTTCTTCCATGCCCCCTATCCCACACCCTTCAACTCCTGTCAATAGAGAGCAGGCTTCAAGTTTGGCTTATCCTCCTGCGAGCTATCTTCCCTACAGTTTTGCTCAATCTGCATTCAACGCCACTCCTGGTTACGATGCTTCCACACCTGCGCCAAACGGCGAGTATTATTTTACTCAGCCCAACACTCCTACCCCTTTAGGGCCAACGTGGCCCGGGAACCCAGTGGCTATCCAGGGAACAGAGGATGGTTCTAGGCTCTTGTTAACCGATCCGGATGGCAAAATTTTCTGGAGAAATCAAGCAAGGCTTGCCGTTTGGCGCGCCATGAGGAGACTCTGGCCCAAAATTGGAGAAATCCTGGACGAAAGTGAGGTGGACACCGAGCAACCTTACCTCGCCACGTCTTCGAGGGTACCCAGGGTGCCAAGGGACGATGCAAGTGAAATCGCCCAGGGAGAGCAGCCCGCTTCTCGGATACGCGAGGATGATCTCTTCCCTTTGCCAAGTATGAAGCGTGTGAACCCTGAGAAAATCGAGGAGCAAATGTCGATACTTGAAGTGATGACCGAGTACCTTGGGATTAAACCAGAGCACCTGAAGGGCTCTGGTTCTAGCGATAGAATTTGGCTGTGGGCTGGCAACCTTGAATCTGTCTTGGCGTTGAGGAAGGCCAAATGGGCAGCCTTGCCAGATTCCATCCTTCACAACATCCACCCGGTGCTCCAATTATTTGACATTCGCCAACACTTTCTATTGGAGCTGTTGAAACAGCATTACGGTAGACCAAATGATAAAGATCCCACAAGCTTATGTCATCATATGCAAGTCATGAATCGGAAGTTTCTTATCTTTGGTTTCTCGGTGACTGGCCAATATGCTGAGGGTCTTTTGCTTCATTCGCTTGAATCTCACCTTATCGATTCGATCTTGACAGTCACTCAAGTTCGGGAATCGGGTCCTAAGACTAAGAAAGAAGCTTTGGATATTATCACCAAAGTTTACGATACATATCTGGAGCCCGAGGCAGTAAAGAATTATCAGTCAGCTTCAGACCCTCGCACAAGAGACGAGGTCTTTGAGAATCACATGCTTTTAATGCAACACTCGCTGGTATACTTGACACTACTAGATGCAATTTCCACCGCTTCCACAACCTCCCTTCTCCACGTCCTCTCCTGGCTCTCAACAGCTTTCCAATCACCAAGTATCCCTATGTCGTCAAGTCTCGGCCACGAGCTTCTCGACCTAGTGGCAGGCCTCACCCACGAATGGGAGCCACCCCTCCGCCAAGCGGTCCTCGACTCAATGCTAATCCCCAAGACCCCCGGCCCACCTTTTCCAGTCCTAGCGTCCCACCCTGCATCCCCGAAAATCTCCGGCGACTACCAAGAAGTAGACTTCGCTATGAAGCAACTCCTCCGACAAACAAAGACCGTCTTTGATCTCCGGGATAACCCCAAACACGACTTTTTCCGCGAGGTAGCTGCGCCGAACATAAGAACTATTTCCAAAGTTGTCAGAAACGCTGAGGAATCCCTAGGCACCGCACCCCGAACAGCGAATCAGTGGAAGAGCCCGGCAGAGAGTGTGGACCCGGATAAGGAGATACCAAAGCTAGTTAAAGAACTAAGAGAAGCGGGGGTGGGGGAATGGGTGCCCGGTCGGAAAGCCGGGTTTAAGGTCTCGCACTTGTTTTGCAATGGTGAGGAGAGGATCCGGAGCCCTGGGTTTTTGGAAGAGTTTGTTAGGCGTGGGGACGGAGGGGTGATTGATGGCGAGGGTTCTGGGGAGATGGATGGGGATAAGGAGTGGAGGAGGAGGAATTTGTTTTTTGCCGAGGATTTTGGGTTTGATTGGGGGTTGTGAGTACGGCTGCTGCCATCGAAAGGTTCCTGAAAAAAACAAAAAACAAAGCGGTGGGGTAGGAAGTTGTGTTTTTCTTTACTTTATATTCGGTGTAGATATATCTTGGGTTCTATAGCGTGTCGGTTTGCTGGCGGTGGGTGTGTGGGTCGAAGAACATGGTTGGCAATTTGTGACTTTTTGTTTTGTAGTTGAACGGAATCGTCTTGAGGACTGTGTCTGTGAAGTGTGCATTTACTACTTGTCTACTTGGTGGAGCGTTATTCCACTTGTCCGAGACTTTATTTGGAAGTATTAGATTCGGGTCTTGTGGATTTCATGAATGATATTGGGAAAATGGCCCATTCCAGGATGGGATAGGA
The DNA here is from genome assembly GCA_003316355.1 of Tuber calosporum. NCBI lineage: Eukaryota > Fungi > Ascomycota > Pezizomycetes > Pezizales > Tuberaceae > Tuber > Tuber calosporum. The sequence goes on from QFET01013982.1 coordinate 7,956, forward strand.
GTTTGCTGTCCGGGATCTCGGTGATGCCCTTTTCGTTTGGCCATTGATTTCCGGTGACAGCCATTGTGGCTTTAGTAGTTCCTGCGAAACAAAAGGATTGTCAGTTGTGCGCGCCTGCCAACACTCTCTCATACAAGTAATATGTAACACATCTTTTTCCCGATCGGGGGCACCTGCCTGTGGTACTGAAGGCGTGGCTGCGGATTCGGAGCTGCACGATAATGTGTTAATGGCTGGAGCGCGCTTGACTTGTGGCGGATGATAGGTATTGTCAAAGTGTTCATCGTTCTTATAGAAGGAGTGATTACAGCCGGGAGCTTCCGGTGCTCAAAACACACTGCGCCGGAAACAGTTGGCACGAAAAATACATAGGTTGTGACTGAACTTTTATTCCAGTATTCGGGCGTTCAAAATTTCCTGGAAAAAAAAAAAATAAGTCTGCAACAGATCAACCCACATTAGACAACTAACAAGGTGAGGGAAGAAACAAAAGCGTAAGGTAGGGCGGCAAACCGGTAAGCAGTTGAGGTATCATTGGTTAAGAAGGGCCTTCCTCAGCAGATGCGACTTTTTCACATGATTGTGACAACTCCTGTGCCATACCGTAATACTATTTATGATACTGGCAATGTAAAACGAAAGGTCTTAACCAACAAATTAGTGTTGCCGACGAGCAGAATCAGGCTGATGGTATTCATGTTTTCCCACTCGGGGCAGGCTTAAGCACCGCATCGGTAGGTTTCAATGGGGGTGTAGGTTTCGGGGTAGGTGGGGTTTTGGGTGGGGAGGGGGTATCATACTATAAGCTGGTAAGTCTTGGATGGGGGAGGTCCATAAAAGTGGGGTGTGGACACTTGTGAAAGGTTTTTGCTTTTTTCTGATAAAGACTTCTCAATTTAACTCACGGTCTGCTGTACGAGGCGGAAATGTGGCCGACAGAATGTAGTATCTACCAGGTAAACCAAATGTATTAGGAAGTAAAGAGTGTTTACTGTATGTACTATTAGTGGCCGCTGCCACAGTTCTCGCCCGCAGCGTGGCCACGTTCCACGCCACAAGTGCTCGAATGAGAAATGTATGATATCTTATCTCCTAATACCGCATAGCACTTTTCCCTTACTGCATACACGGGGCCTTATCGGAAGTAACAACTACGAGGCCTCTGCACGTTTCAGCTACTATTTGAGTACCAGCACTTCTCCAGATCCGAAGGGAAAAAGGTTCTTGAAGAGGTTTAGCGTTTTCCTGACACGGTATAAGGTCAGCTCACTCAGTATGTTGGATCTCGTTCACAAGTGCTCGCGGTTCTCTCAGTCTTTCAAATTAAACCTAACCTACCCTAACAGGCTGATATCCGCTAATAATCTGAAAAGTGGACTTATAGAGCTTCTCCGTCATCAGCAAGTCAGGAAGTCAAGGCAGGACTTGAAACAAGACAGTACATAAATGAAGCCCTTTACAGAGGTCGCAATATGCAAGGGAATCCGCAACAAAGCACAAATTTCTGAAAAGTATCAAACGCCGATGACAACAGGAACCAGAATTGCTATAAAACGACCACTGGAGCTGTAGCCAATAGCCGCCTGGATGCGATAGCAACGTGTTGAACGAATCCCTAGCAGATGTTTGATGCTGTTGGTTTTTCTGTTCAACGTATGTAGCATATGATACGTGCATGTATGATATTATGTGGTTGGGCATGCGGATGTGGTTGTAGGGTAGGGTTATGAATGGTTCCGTGGGCTCTTGTGATTGGGCGCGACGATAGTTCGTTTTGTCGAAGTTTTGAGGAGCCGGACAGGTGGCTGTGCTGCTGGGGTTGTTCTTATGTGGTTGGTTGGCGGGGCCTGTAATTTCATTATTGGTAACTTTCTGATTATTGCACGGGTGCTTTACCTCAGATGTTTGAAGCCGCCTGTCCAAGGCCGCACTCAGGCCGCGCATCGCCGTCAACCTCCGCTATGTAAGAATGCGTTGCCCTAAGCTAAAGGGGTCTTGTGCTGCGTATACTTCCTAAGCCTTCTGGATGCTGTGTTCGGCAGCTATCTTGGTTTACACCTAGAAATGTCACATCCGAGTTTGGGGGAGAGAAAAGTGTTTCTGCAGGATAAGTATTCAGAACATGAATTGAAGAAACCGAGGTTTTTTAGTAATAGTACCTAGTGCTAGCAAATCCTCATTTATCTACCATTAATCTCCCTGGTGGGCTCGGGGGTGGGATGAAAGGTCCGAGTGATTTACTGTGACTACAGTAACTAGTTATTTTTTGGGGGGGGCTACACAATAATGTTTAATAATTTCCTTCAGCCCCTATCGGCAAGGGTAGATACACGCTCTATTCCCTTCTCCCCTGCTATCTCCCTCTCTGACTTGAAAGTAAAACCTATCTGCCGTAGCTGGAGAGATCAAATTCAAGTCTCTCCTGCCCTGAGCCCCCCTCCCCCCTTTTAACGCCTACTTGAAAAGGCTCACTCAATCCTGTTTGTAAACCTCGACACGTGAGTCAGAGCGGGGAGCTTGGAACAGAAAATTTGTTGCGTCGGTAAACCTTTCTGAGTTAGCCTCTGGCAAGCGTCGTCTTCACTTCCCGCCGCACCACAAAAGTCCTCAACCTCACCACTTCTTCCTTCTTATGCGCAGCCCTTTCTCACCCCACCCCATCCTCCACTATTGACACCTGCAACAATTTCTTGACTTAGAACCACTAACAACTTCACTCCATCGTGCAGCGGACAGGTGTGTAAAGGGTGTAGAGGGAATATTACCGGAATTCTACCCAATACTTTCCCCCCCCTTTCCCTTGACCCCGCCCCCACTCCTTCACATCTACGCACCCTAGCCTACCAGCAATCTTTACATCACCGGTGAGCAATATGCCTTTCGTACACCTGCCCAACGAGTTAGTTCACAGGCTTGCAGAATTTCTACCCCCGCCGGATATCAATTCTCTTCGCAGAACAAACACCCGCTTCGCGGCCCTATTTTCTGTTGGAATTGTGGACATTACCTGTGGGCAGAGAGACCGCGACTGGTGCATTAAACTCATCAGATTTTATGCAAAGAAAGGTGACGTTGCTATCGTCCGCAGAATCCTCCAGAGAGCCGCCGAGACCATCCAATACACAAAGGATCCTACTGTTCTGGAAGGGTTTGTCAGAGGCGAACGGGATGAGAGCCCATTCCTCACCCTCTACAAAGCAGGCATCAAGATAAACTCCAAGTACGGCCCCTTCGATGAGCAGCCGATTCACTGGGCCGTCGAACAAGGCAGTAGGGAGATTTTGAGGGTGTTATTGGCCGACCCTGATGTCGACGTCAACTGCATGACCTCTTATGGATATCCCCCTTTGGTTCTCGCGGTCACCAATAAACAGGAGGGGGCTGTCCGTATGTTGCTAGAGGACCCGAGAGTCGCCGGGATTATGGGTGGCGTCCGCAAGGAGGGGGCAATTCACCTAGCCGCCGCGGAAGGAAACTCCAACATCGTCAGAATGTTGCTAAATGACCCTAGATACAAGAATTTCAGAGGGCTAGATACCAACGGCAGTCCCTTGCTCCATGCCGTTAGACGCGGCTGTGTGGAAGTCGTGAAACTTCTTCTCGCCGACGACAGAGATGACTTGAGGAACTTCACTCACCAGAATGGGCTCGGGTTACTCCACGAGGCTGCAAAGCGCGGGCACTCGGAGGTTGTTAAGGTCCTCCTCGAGCACCCCCAGGTCGAAGTCAATCAGAAGGATATCTGGGGGAGCACCGCATTCGGGCTCGCGTTCTTCTATCGCAAGGCTGATGTCATGACTCTACTTCTCAAGGACCCAAGAGTCGAGGTCCGCGCACACGATTCCGACATTGACTATCCTGAGCCCCCAAACGTTGGCGAATCTCTCCTTCACCACGCCGCTCGTGACGGCGACTGTGCGGTCAAACTGACACGTGCCCTCTTAGAGGATCCCAAAAGGCGATTCAATATCAACCAATTGGACTACCAGGGCCGTACCCCCCTGCATCTGGCTTCCTTCAATGGGGGTGTAAACCTCATGAAGCTCTTGGTCTGGGAGTCCGGGGTTGATGTTAACGTTGTCGATTGCCGTGGCCAGACCGCTTTGCATGTTGCGTGTAAGGCCGGGAACAGCTATGCTGTTAGAATCTTGTTGACACATCCAGACATTGATGTGGAAGCCGCGAGGAATGCAAATGGCAGACCACTGTTGGATCAGGGACTCTCGTGGGAGGTCCGGAGCGCATTGGAAGATTATCATGAAATGAGGAGACGTGGTATTAATCCTAGGAACACTGCTCGGTAGAGCCACTTATGATGGGGGAGAGTGGGGTGGTAGGCTCCAGTGCGGAAGTGAACTATTTTTGCTCATATCCCTAGCTAACATTTATAGCAAAAGCATTTCTTATTTGTTGATTCTTTCTCGCATTTTTGTTAAGGGTACGATGGGTAGGATATTGGGGTAGCTGAAACTAGAGTTGAGATAGCTCATTTGGGGGTTGGGCGATTTTTCCTTCTTTCTTTTGGGTTGTCTTTCTTTCCCGTTTTCTCTTTTTGATCCTAATTGACAAGTAGGGATGGGAGCCAGATATGGATGTTCCTCTCTTGTAGTTAGTTACTCTAATTCAATGTGGTGATCTGGTGACCTATATAACAGGGTCTCAAGAGAATGGTCGCTTCTTCAAGTTAACCACTTGTTGGTGAGAATCACTTTTCTATTGGTTTGCTAGTGTTGACTTCCTGCCGCGAAATATGAGGAGGAGATCGGGGATAATACCCACAGGCTTCCTCTAAATCTTGCTACATTAAGATCGAATGTTCGCGTTATCGAAGATTGCTTCCGTTCAAAATCCCCTTTCCAACACACCCACCCCCCCCAATCCGCTTCACTTTTCTTTGATTCCTTTTGCATCAATTGGTTCTCCAACCCTTCCTCAATTGGTTTCTTCCTTTCCTTTGCCCTCTCCCCAACCCCTCTATCATTCCTTCGCTATATAATCCAAACTTTGCGCTATCATGCACTCTCATTTTTTCACTTTTCCCTTCCTTTCTTTTTTCTTCCACGCCTCCAACCCCGCTTGGGGATGTGAACGGGGGGGGGAAGCGGGGGCAAGACAAGTTTCTTCCTAACCTTAGTCTCCAGAGTTCAATCTAGGTGTTAGGGGCGGTTGAGATTGGGGGTCCGAACGGAGTGGTTGCTTCTGAATGGTGGTCTGTTGTTAGCTAAAATTACTTTTTCGTCGTCTAGCTAGTGTTGGTTTCGTACCGTGAGATATGAGGTGGCAAGGAGGAGAAAGTGGAGGGGAGGAGGGGACGATTGGCGATAATCCCTACGAAATCCTCCTAGGTACCGCTGCACTCAAATCATCTGTTGTTGAAATTGCTCTCTTGAAAATTTCCTTATACCCCTTTTATAACACCAATTCGCTCTCTAACCCCTGTAATTTAGTCTCCGATCTTCATTTTCACTTCCAACATTCCCTTTTATTCCCTCGCTACACGAGCTTCGCTGTCACACTCTTCCTTTTTCATTGCTTTTGCACATTTCTTTTGACGATTCGTCGTTCCTCTCAGTATACTCAGCGACGAAATCGATTCACAATAAATGTGTTTGAAAACTTCTAAAATCTGACACTATCGCTCCTATAACTTCGCGAATGGTGACTAGCCGGGGGCTAAAATCTAGTGAAGGGATGTCCAAAGCCTCTGCGATAATCAAGACAGTATTCAGACTTCTTTTCTTATAGCGTACTGTAGTGTTCTAGGTTCCGCGCCAAAGGAAGTATATTCTGGACTCTTTGGTCATAAGGTATCACTCGATTTGACCGGAGAGGAGCTCAGACTATCCTTCTCGATACGCGTTCGTCCCCAAATAATTACCTTCTACTTCCAGGATGACTTCAGTCTTGCGTAAAATCACCGCGTAGACCTCTGCTTCAAACCTGTCCTCATTTGCTTGGCAAGAATCTATCTCCAAGTCCCATTTCTTTTCTAACGAGCCCAATCGAGAAATATTCCCCTTTCACAGCTCGCGTTTCTAGAGACTAGGCATTGAGCTAAGGCACCGACAAAAGCAATATCGCTTAAACCACAGGTTATAGACGCCAGCGGAATTGATATTGCAGACAAGGCATAGGCACAGGCGCGCATGGCTTCCGAAATATAACCACGTTTATGAGTCAGTTAGCCTGCAGAGTATCCTGACGCCACCAGAAATGCCTTTCAAGCGTAAGTTATATAAACGCCTTCAGCCCCGCAATCGACATCTCTAACGTGTCAAAATGACTGCGCGAAAGACAAATGTGATCTAAAGGATCTAATCAGATTCCTTACCATTTTTTTTCTTCCCCCCCCGCTTCCAGCCTAGCTACTCCCCTCCCGGCGAGCAGGGGGAGGAATTGCGGGCGGTGCGATGAATGGACCAATTGTCGTGGATGTTATGGGTACGAGTATTGGAAGATCCTAGATACGAGGCTGTGATCCGCATGGACCTAGAAAGCATCAATGTGCGAGTGCGAGTACTATGTACCCTGATGGTGGAAAGAAGTCACTTGGCATGGCCATCTCCGATGTTAGGTACCCGTAGTTAGATGTAAAGTATGATACAACCAGCGATTACACGTGATATTAAAGGGTGGAACTAACCCAAGCCGATACTGGAGCAGAAAGTAAGCACTAGATTGAAACCTGCTTATATAATCACCAAAGCTAGTTTTTAGCTGACCCAACTTTACCTATATCGTGCTGGCGGGTTAGTTTAATATTGGGTGGGTTGGTCTGATCCGGCTGTCTAATCACAGTTCTTCCTTCCTTCCTTCCTTATTTCTTTCCGCCTTGACCTGGC
>QFET01013987.1:0-23150 GCA_003316355.1 Tuber calosporum
CCCGGTTCTATATACTATCACATCAACTAATTTGTACCATTTCCCATATGTGTAACACCCTACTCAGAATTAATACCGTCAGTTAGTGATTTAGCTATCATACTAATAATACCCTTCTCAAGGATCCTCATTTGAAAAAACTGAATGAATCATGTGACATCTACTGTCAATCTACTATTTCAGTCAATAATACAGTAGAGACTTTTTTTTTTGTCCCTTATTGTCCACAGGTATGATAGTCATCTTGAAGCCTCTATCTCATCTGCATAATAATACTTTTTGTGAGTTCCCATCATCGATACTCAAGTGCTATCTTTTTTCCCCATATCAGATCAATCTCCAATGTTGTCAAAAAAAAAAAAAAAAAAAAATTCAGATTCAAAATAACTTGTAATATGAATTTCGCAGGTGCAACTCGAGTTCGTATTACATAGAGTGCCCTTTGTCAAAAAAAAAAATTGAAATTATTTTCTAGTAGTAAATCGAGTATCACCTCTTTATTGATTTCTACTTAGAATTATCGAAGGAATATCCTCTACTGTTTGATTACTATGTCATATTGGAAGTTAGTAAGGATCAATATTTGATAGTCTTGTCAGTTATGTTTGGTTTTTCTACCATCTTCTTCACTTTTCCATTTTATGAATGATATTAGTGTGTGATATTTACTTATGATATTAGGAATTTTTTTTTTTAGATATTTTACAATTTATATAACTTTCTGCATCGAGTTGAATGACCTCTACAAACTCCAATTCTATACACTCTCTCATCACACTCTGTCAAGTGTTTCTAGATGTTTTCGTAGGAAAATATGGTATATAATGAATGAATGGTACAGGGGATTGTTGTTGCATTGAAACCAAGTATGATACAAGTACGCCAAATACCTTTTTTCCACCCTACTTGTTTGATACGAGCACCATATGAATGTAATTCTTTTTCTTCATCTTTTTTTCTTCGTCACATTTATTTGTGGAATACTATACAGGCAAGGTTTCTGAAAACTACCAACCACACAAAAAAAACAAAAAGAGAAAAAAAAAAAAAACTTCAAATGTTCCCTCTATAAAAACAAATCTTTGATAATAAAATATCTCGAAATCGTCAAGCTAATATAACCGAAAAGCAAACATAGTTTAAGAACCCAAGGCTGAACCCCCCCAGCGTGAGAGGAAGAAGGAAGAGCAAAACTTCGGGCGTATAGGAAAATTTATCATATGCTTTGAGGCAAAGGTAGGAAAGATTCTGACTATAATACTGTAATTACTTCACTCTCTTGTCTTTCCATGGCACTGATTCCGACATTGCGATGGATAATTCTGGGACCCCTCTCTTTGCCCTGAGTGGGTAGATGACGCTTCGAATATATGCATGCCCGTGGAAGTCGAGGTTGGCGCGGTATTATAATAGAGTTGGATGGCTTTCTGGATAGATTATGTAAAACTCGCTGGATCGCGAATGATGGCGGTGTTGGTGTTGCAAGGATGCTAACGCTGACTGTTAGTGTCACGATACCTCACGGCGATGGCCAAGGGACCCCCGAAGCTAGTGCGTGGATGCGGTGGTGGGGTGTTGGATTATCGCTCGTGATACTGCAAGATTATCGGAGTAGGTTGATCGCGGGCGAAGGTAGCCACGAATCTGGGTGGAAGCCTTGAGGATGGGGTTATCTGGGCAATATCGGGCCTCTCCTTCTCCCTCTCCTCGATTTCCTATTTCTCTCGGATTGGACGGCCCAGTCACGGTGAACTCGATATCAGTATATAACATTTACTTCACCGCCTCCAGTTATAGACCTGCAAACAAATCGTCTATCTCATCCCTTTTCTTCCGCTTCTTTTTCTTTCTTTCAGGTTTCGGGTCGTCCTTTTTACTCCTCTTGAGCTTTGGCTCAGGAGGTAGAGGTCGCAATGGCGGCACGGACCGCGGCTGCGCTAGCAACGATGGGCTCTCCTGTGGGGGGGACGACAGGTCTTCAATGGCCCTTTTCCTTTTCTTCTTTAACAGTTTCTCCACTTTTGTCGTGAGCGTGGCGGTTCTCTCAGACTCCGTAGTGCTAAGTGTAATAGCTTCTTCTGATTTCGCCGTAGTGGTGTCTTCCCTGACCGCTGAGGAAACAGCATCGTCATCACGGACCACCGCCTCTGCCTCAGCCCCTTTGGCCGCTACTCCCACATAGGCTTCCACACTGTCGCGCATCACCGACTCCCCAAAGTCCTCTAAGCTCAATGCATACTCATCCAGCTTCTTCCCCACCCCCATATCCTTCTCCACCACTACCTTTGCCTTCTTCACCACTTCCTCCGGCTCCTCCCCAACAAATCTGTTTACCCCCGCCAAAATCCCCATGAGTACGAGCCCCAACGACACATACCGGTTATTCGCAATAACTGTCGAAAACGCACTGAAACACATCATTAATTCCATTAATTTATTCCCTTACTTCCCTCTAGAGAAATGGTATGACTTACATATAACACCTTGGTACAACAGCCCTCCTCACAAACCTCTTCCGCGCTTCGAGTTGATCTCCAGCGACCAACTTCTTGAGGTTCCTCCGGAGTATCAAGAACCATTTATACCATTTCGAAGAGCGATGTTGGTTCTTGTTACGGGTGTGGAGGGTGTTTAGAAGCGCAAGGTCGGTTTTGATATCGAATGGTAGGGGCGCCGGCGCTGGTGGGGCAGTGGACATGTTTGCTGGCCAGAAGGAATGGAGTGGGCAGAGGGGAAGAAGAAAAAAAGGTTTCACGCGGATCGATCGTCGCGCGCGCTGCCAAGACAATATCCAGTTCTTTTCGGAATGCTTGGCTGTGCTTTTTCGGACCTTTTTTTACTATTCGTTTGTGGAGGTTCGGACTTCACGGTGCCCACGACGAAATCCGGCAGTGATGAGTAAAGTTTTTTATACCCTACAGTAGCTTGGCGGTTTCCCTTTTCCCACCCAATACCCTTGTTTTTCACCCACCTAGTTTCGTCGTGGCACAGTTAGGACTGTAGGATGGCGGACTGGAGAAGAGGGGAAGGGAATTATGGGAGTAGCGTTGGATTCCCGGCCGCGGGCGGTAGGGTGGGACTCGGTGTGCTGTATTGAATGATTTTGCCCATCTCTTTGACGGACTGCGGAGGGGATGGGGTTCGATATACTGGTTTTGAGCTTGGAATCTTTGATATCATACCCACCGGGGCAGCATGATCCCCACAGTGACAGTTTGAACAGAATTATTTTTCCGTATGTTAGAAGTGCTATAACATCCTCGCTCCCTCTTCTCTAGTAAGCTTCCCGGCTCTCTTCACCGAACATTTACAGGCCCCGACCAGAGGCTATTCTTTCCTGAGAGCCCCGTGAAAACAAAGTCCGGATTTTTCGAAAGGCCTCAAGTATTCTGAATGTCAAGCACTTTACAATGGAAGGATGGCCGAGCGGTTATGGCGTGTGACTCAAGCTTTCTGCTTCTTCACTTTCTAAAGTGGGGGTTTCTCATGGGCTTTGCCCGCGGGGGTTCGAATCCCCCTCCTTTCATGTTTTTTTTGTTTTTTTACCTTTTCTTTTATTTTGCTCTCCACCGTATTTCCCTTCGGCTTGGCTGGATGTTGGACTATGTATGATCACGCACTGTGCAACGCGCCAAAAGAGTCCGATCCAATCGTTTGATGACCCATCTAACTAGGTCAACGATAAATGGGCGAAAAACCAGGGATAGAAGGGAGAAAGGGTGCTTCGGGGGGGCGGCGAAAAAATTAGATATTGGGGGCACACATTCTTGGTCACGAGATATCACTCGGTACATCTGGGGGTTTTTTTTTTCTATATAATAATATGGTGGGTGAGATGATGGCTGGGAAACTTTTAGAGTCGGAGGAGCGGAGAGAGATAGAGAGGTCCCTCCCGCGCTTTACCCAGCTGTGACACTGGGCCTCTAGTATGATACACGGGCTCCCCGCTGAGGTTGCTGACGTTTTGGCCCATGTAGGCCAGGACGGTTTCGAGAGCATCATGTTATGATACGTAAGTTGTTTCGATGGAGGGTCTGGGGGGGTTTCGGTCGATGCACTTTTGGATACGATTCTGGTATAGTACGAAGAAAGCGTGACCAACTTGTAATATCTGAGGCAAGGATAACCTCAAAAGGGTATCATACAAGTTGTGAGCGATCTTATCGGTTTTATAACACTTCAGTTCAAGTCAATTTGGATGAGTTCGGAGAGATAGAGATCAAGGGAAGATATGATTTCAGAGTATCATTAATAATACAAACCGAGTTCTTTATTATAATATTATCACTAAATCTTTCCGAAACAATTCCTCGAATTTCACCTTTTGCCATGTTTTTCTGAGTAGCCGGCCTGTTTTGTATTCATTTTCACCATATCGTACACGTTCTTGCAGCTTTACGGTACGTCGTGGAATGGTTCATTGTTTGGCTGTATCATGTCATTCTCTGGGTGTATGTTGTCCATTTTATCCTTTTGGGATATTATGATATATTATGAAAAGGAAGGGGATTTTGGAATTTTTCGTCGCTTCGCGGGTTTGCTGGGAGGTTGGAATGTGGAATTGTCATTACGGACGGTTGATTTTTTGCATATCGCGTCCTGGTATGAGGATTGCGTAGGTGTTAATGTGGGGATTCGTCGAGTGGTGGGTGTTCGAATGATGAGCTTGTCGTGCCTTTTGCTGTTATGTCCATATCACGTCTTCGAGATTAGATTTGAAAAGAGTTTGTGCAAAATTTACTATCGTAGGTAGGGTGTCTAGGCACAGCTCCGGCCGACCTGTAAGTTCGATAGCAGAGGAGTTGTTTCGATATCGTGTATGGTATCATACTATTATAGTATTGTATGATATATTATATTGTATAGTGGCCCTAATACCTACATTTTCGTAACTAGGGTTGGTAGAGAAATTTGTCTATATAAGGAGCCTATCCCACCTACCTTCTTCCTTTCTTCTGCACCTCTCTCCTCACCAACACAGAAAGCAAAACACATCAACAACTGCAAGGTCCACTATGAGGCACCACAGATACAAAGATCACCAGAAGGAGAAGGACAGTCAGGACCAAAGGTTGACAACCATCCAGACAAAATGACAATTGACATATGAATCAGCAAAAAACCTACAATCAGGCATACTCAAGAGGATGAAAAGAGTTGAACAGATGGAGTACATACCATCCTTCAACTAAATGGCATGGGCAAAACACTATCCAAACGGCCAACTCAATATTATAAACTATAAAAGTGGCAGATTTGATATCATCTGATCACCAAGCTTGGACAAGGTTCAACAAGCAGATATCAACCTCAAAAAACATACATAGTTTTAGAGGCTTAGCTTAGGTTGTGTTGATACTAACGGATTGTAAATATTGCATGATCTAGGAGAAAAAAATATATACGGACGTCTAATAGCAGGAAGCAGACGACGGTTAACGGCAAGGCGGGGCCCTTAACATATGTATTGTATCTCATATTTTGCCGATTTTTGTTCAAGTTTTAGTTCACAGTATTTGAAAAAGGATACCAAGTGGGTTGAACTATGTAGGTAGAGTAACAAATATGATATAATTTTATCTCATATATACTATGTCCTCTTAACAAGATAGTTGGAATTTAGATATCAGATATAGTTGACTATCGGTATTTGAACGTGATGTATTCAGTCTGGTTGTGGGACGTATTTTGATAACTGTTATATATGTGTAAAAATTATAATAACACAACTAATACAAAAAATTAAAAATTAAAACTAGCTACAAGTTTGAATACAGATAGTCGACGTGCTTCTTAAAATACCCTATAAAAGATTCCATCCCTTGGGCCAAGAAGGATAAGTTATATAATAAGAAATATACAAAATAACCAGTTAAACATAAAATCAAAGGAAAAATGCTGAAATCATTCTACACATTGGCAAGGGAAGGGTAGGGGAATATCTCACCTTAATTGTGTGAGTTGAGAAAATATAGATTGCATGTCTAGCAAGGCCAAGTCGTTGATTTTTTATTTTTTTGAAAAAAAAATCTCAAGTATGATACAAGCTTTATTGAATCAAATACCGGGATATCAATACCTACACCAAGCTACCAATTGATAAACCGATATCTGACATACGGCATTTTCTGGGGAAACTGGAAATGGGCCTAGGGACTTAGCGGGAGCGCTAGATGAGAGAGCGACACAGCAGCAGGTAACGTAAAGGTAGACTAATGGCCGATGTAAAACTGGACATCGTGTTTGGAAAAAAAAAACCAAAACTGAGCGGGCATGACCAGAGATGGAATGGTAGAGAAAGTACGGTACGGTACTGCTGGTATTCACACTTTCTTATTGGCAACCACCCGGGGGATTCTGATATTCGCTTACCCCACCTCCCCTTCCTGAGGTCCACTAGCTCTAGCGCCATTTCCAGTCTCCCCAGAAAATGCGGTATCATATACGACAAATCCAACTCCCAAATTTCCTGTAAACTCCCTTGTGGCGCTCGGTTTCTTGACCGTTAGGCAAACAGCACTCACCTACAGCTCGACAATTATAACACGAATCCGCCGGGGGGATTCCGGTAGTAGGGTGAGTGGATACGGAGATTGATCGATTGGCGGATGATGGATGAGCTTCCGGGGACTCGAATTTTATACATACATAGTTATATGATACCGCTTTTTATTTCCGGGAGTCCGCAGAGCTGTATCATACTGCGCACGAGACAGTCGGTACGAATCCCCCCTGCTGTGAAAACTTTTGAAGGGGGTGGCTTTTTCCTCAGACTTTTGCTCGCGCGGTGGTACCGGTTGTGGATTTATTTATATACGCGGAGGGTGTGCTTGGGAATGGGAGGGCTTTTTCACAGACGATGGTGGATAGGCTCGGGTTCCATGGGGTTGGAGTGGTGATCTCTTTGGGGGGGGGGCTTGATTTATGCTTTGTGATGGGGAACTTGGAAAAAAGACTGGCTTCGTAGTCCGGAGCATTTGGACAAAGTTTATTGAATGAATGTTTAGACTTCCTGGTACTCACTTACTTTAGGCCTTCTGGATGTGAAAATCCTTCACTATCGATACTATTCAGTTACCGCAGATCTGGGCTGTTCTGTGCATATAAAGCGTACGTTAGAGAAAGATATTGTGAAGGTATACATCACGCGTACCATCCCTTCTAGGACACCGCACCTCATGGAAGTAATAGTCACACTGTACTAACCTACCTCTTCCCCTGGGGACGAAAAGCCTCACCGCAGAATGCGTTGTAAAAGCTCGGATACTTTACTAACACCTACGGCGTCCACTCCCAGAGACACACATCTCAACCACATGTGAAAGAGATTCCAAGGACCGGCGGGAACCACGAGACCGACCGCTTCCTCCCATGGTGGAAGTATGTATGAAGGAAGCCTGTAGATCTGTAACTTGCTATATTTTTCACGCCATGGTTAAAGGGAATACATGAAAACCACCCCCCCCTCTCTCTCTCTCTCTTTCTTTCTTTTCTCTCAGTTACCAATGATCTCTCCACTCTTTACACTTTCTACTAGATCGTTTTTCTCGAAAGCATGATATTTTTCTCCAGTTTGGTTCGACACAAAAATAAAAAGCGAAAGAGGAGACCCACCCAAGTCGAGGATGTGTCCTGCAAGAGGAACTCAGTCCCCTTGTCGTGAAATGGTCATCGGCTCGGGGGGTTTCCGCCCTGGCGTTGTATCATAGAATTGATGAGTACAGTATTCACAAGTGCCCTTGTTGCGGAGTATCACATCTTCTTCTAGCGGGGCATAGCACATCACTCGCCATGAGGGATACCTCGAGATATTGGAAAATAGGACGACGAAAACAGGGTACCGGATAAGTAAGAACCGTATATGCTACGGGGATTTCGCGGTCGACGCTCCATTACCCCGTACCAAGGCTAGGTCGAATATAGCTAGCCGAGGCCCCATTTCGGCACCCCCATTGGCCGTCGGGAGGAGGGTTGGGGGCTAACATCCGCTCGGCCCGAAGAGTGTCTTGACAACTTCCTTTATGGCCCATTCTCGGTACGGTAGCACACATAAGTAAGCGTGTTTCCCAAAGCTATCTACGATATTAAATTGAGCCTGTCGCTGGCTTGTTCTAGGGGCACTTTAACAACTCCTTCATGACCGATCTCAGCAGCCCAGTCAAAGGCCTGCATCCCAAGGAATCTACTGTATGTATCTATTCCTTCCCGCCAGCAGATTTCCACAAAGATATCCTCACCACAATTTTGTGAATCCCATCCGACAGACGCAGTTAGTTAGTATATCTCACCAAACCCCATGGGGCAGTACCACCTGTCCCCACCTAGCACAAGGGAATCTCCGGATTTTCCGTAAACCCCCCAAACAACAACAACAACAACAACAACAACAAGAGGGGGGGAGGAGGATCAAAGTGAGAAACGGGAATGTTGCTTGGCTACTTACTACAGGATTCGGTGAAAGTTCTTTTTCATTACAAGGACGTGACATAACCCACATTTTGCTGCAATTCCTTCCTTCATTCTATCCTTTCTAAGGCGGAGGGAGCTGTATGTAAGTAAGTAGACGTTTCTCGGCAGGCCGT
The DNA here is from genome assembly GCA_003316355.1 of Tuber calosporum. Classification (NCBI taxonomy): domain Eukaryota; kingdom Fungi; phylum Ascomycota; class Pezizomycetes; order Pezizales; family Tuberaceae; genus Tuber; species Tuber calosporum. The sequence continues at coordinate 8,583 of QFET01013987.1, forward strand.
CTGATACGGTACTCTGTTTGGAAGGGAAGGAAGGGCTTTTCGCTACTCACTGAGATTCACCTCCCCCCACCCAGTAAGGAAGGAAGGAAGGAAGGAAGGGCTTACGTCTCACACCTCCGAATGTTCGGGACCAGCACCTTGTTCGGTGCCCAGAAACTTTCCACCATCACCACCCCGGGTTACCTACCGTATATCCATAGAATTTCCAATCGACATAGAGAATCAACCGTAAATACTATCTGATGGTAAAAAAAAAAAAAGGCCTTTCCCGTAATCGGGCGGAATGAGGCTCACAACTCATGAGAATACAATCTCCAACACCTCTATTTAACGCTGACGATGACAATAGGGCCTGGGGTGGATAGCGCTACCGGTATTGTGGTTTGTTTCCGAGATATTGGTAAAGTATAGTCAAGTGACAAAAAACTCGGGCCATTGGCTACTTTACACCAAAAACAGGCATTTTCAGAGATTCGTAGCTCGGCACTACCTAGGAAAGAAATTTCGAGAGGTTGGAAGAAGTATGAGAACAACTATTTCTTTCTATAATGGGAATATCAAGCTTGTAAATTGATAGATAACTCTTGATTTTTTGTGTAATGGTGTGGTAGTGGTGCAGGGATAAGTTATTCGGTGATGGTACTGCATTGCCAAGAGGGCTTCAATAGCTACCGTAATTCAACTACGGTAGGCGATCTTCATTTACTGTATAATACGTGATTTACGCCCTATTAAGCCCACCACAATGCACAACTTACAGAACCTCGCTGGCGGATCTATAGCCACCCAAAAAATTGGGTCTGACACAAAAAAAGTAAAGGCCCGATTCCGGGATCGAACCGGAGACCTGTCACATGCCAAGAATAGTTCATTGGGGGAACTCCCGAAGCGACAATCATACCACTAGACCAACCGGGCCACTTAAACATAACTTGCAGTAACAACATTCAAAAGGCTGTCTCGCAATTCCTCTTGCAAATTGCCATCTCTTCCAAATCACCACATTGGCAACCACCACCACCACAATCAACCACCACAGCAACAACCACAACAATACAATGTCCTCGAACGTCGGCCTCTCAACTCCCCGCGGCAGTGGCACAAGCGGGTACGTCCAGCGCAACCTCTCTCACCTGAGACCCCGCGACTACCCTCCTCCTCCCTCCTCCGCTGCTGCCGCCCCTGACACGCGTGAATACCGACAGCGCCAGCCGGACAAAGAAATCCTCGAACACGATCGCAAGCGTGGGGTCGAAGTCAAGTGCCTGGAATTCCGGGATAAGCTCGAGGACGAAGGGGTCGACGAGGAAGAGATTGACGAGCGGGTGGAGGTTTACCGGAAGGAGTTGTTGGGGGTATTGGAGAGGGAGGGGGATGTGGCTGGGGGAGGAGGAGGGAGGAAGGGGGGATTTAAGCCCCACCAGGTTCATGAAATTGCGGCGGCGAAGGCTGGTGGGTTTTCTTTCTTTCTTTCTTTCTTTCTTTCTCTCTTGCCCCATTTTCCGGAGGGAGGTGGCTAATGTTTGAGGGATAGTCGAAAGTGAGAGATTGCGCAATGCGTTGGGGATTTCAAAGGATTATCGGGAGGTTTGTGCTACTTTTCTTGTTGTCGTTTTACTTGCTACTCTAGAATGGGGTGTTGGTTACTGACGCTGGTTTTTTTTTTTTGTCGGGGGCACTATAGGGAGGTCACTGGAAGAAGCAGGAGGAGGAACGACAGAAACGCTTGGAGAATAGAGAGAAGGAGATTGCTGTGGGTAGGAGGAGGAGCGCTTCTCCGGCTTAAGTCTTTTTTCTTTTCACTTCTTTTTTTTTCTTTGTCTTCTGTCTACGGACTGGAATGCTATCGAACGGGACGGGGTTTGCTACGATATGATGCAGTACTTTTTGCTTTGGCTTCAGCATGGGAAATTTTTCTATCCATCTGCTTGAGGGCGTAATTCTAGTTTTTACTATTGGCCTTATTGTGCTGTCTCCCAGGACTATAACCCACCTTCTCCTCTGATACCTTACTACAAGTTCAGAACAGAACAACCCACTCCATTGTGCCGGTAGAATACTGTGGAATCAAAGCTTAGTCCCCGCGGCTCAACACTGGCGATGACACCCCACATCAGCCCATCCGTCCATCCGTCAAACCCACCACCTCCTCCCTCAACCCCATCCCATCCCATCCCAATCCAACCCCACACAATCCCTAAAATGACAAAGCGCCCACCGGTAGATCCCTACGCAGGTCCCTTCCCCTTCTCCTTCCTCCACCCCACCAAAACTAACCAGCATACCGCAGGTGACCCTGACAACGCCGCCCTCGAAGCCACCAAAGGCGCCGTCAGCGGTGCAATTCGAGTCCTCTCCCGCCCCCCCCTCCTCCACCTATCATTAAACTAGCTAACAACCCCATAGTGGGGCACATTCTCCTTCCTAGCCGGCGTAGTAGCCTACCTCTCCAGCCCCATCTTCCGTAACCTGACTGTGCAGTTCAAAGTTTATCTGTGGATGTGTCCGACTGCTGTTGGGAGTATGATTGAGGCTGACAAGTATGTTTCCACCTGCACGAGAATGGAAGGGGGGAGGGGGGCTAATGGGGCAGTCGATTGCGGGGCTACGAGGGTATGGTACGCATGCGCAGGCGCGCTGCCATGGAGGACGCGCGGGAGCGGGCATACGTGAGGGAGATTGAGGAGTTGGAGAGGAGGGGGAGAGGGTGAGAAGTGTGTACTGTATCATGTGACAAGTTATTATAGAGGGACGGGGTAGATGCTAGAGGTGGTTGATATATCATTCGACCATTCGGGATTCATTGCACAAGTTATGAAAGGCAGGAAGGAAGGAAGTGATGTGAATCTCGGATCAGGATCTTCGCTTCGCCAGGGAATATAAAATTGACATATCAGTCCAGGTGAGACATTATTCATTCGTCTATAGCTATAGTTAGACTAGATCCGAGAACCCAATGGCTCTTTATGCTGCCGAGACAGGGTGGGCAAGCCCCAAAACCTGTTATCTCCAAGGTCATTAAAATGTTGTAGTCGAGAAAGTGAAACATCGCCCTCTACAGATTTTCCTCCAGTCAAAGAAGCAATCGCACTCTCTCTCCCCTCCCCTCCCCTTCCCCAACGATCTCCAACCCCTGAGAGCTTCCACCACCCCCTAGTCTGCCTCTGGAACCCAGCGAACAGACTATCAACCAACTCCAAAACATGTCATATATTTTTTTCAGATAAGAGGGAAAGAAAAAAAGAAGAAAAAATGCAACAGAAAAGCAAAGCGCCACCCCATATTACAAGGGAATGATACCGAAAAGGCGTATACTACAAAACCTACAACACCGGTGGAAATTGTACAGTTGAATCGATGTCACTGAAACTATACTTCATGCTTTGGCAGTCTCTTGAAGCCAGCTCCGACTGCGGCCTCCCGGCGTGGCCACCACCAAGATGACGACTGTTCAGTATAGTTTGCGCTGCGAAGATGGAGTCTCCTGTAAATCCAGAACCCGGTAACGTATAGCGTGATGGCAAGAGAAAACCCAGAGATGGTCAGGAAGAGCCAATGCTGACCCATCCAGAAGATGGTTTTGGCATCGCTGGAATGCCATGAGGAGCCCTTGTAAACCGCGAAAAAACTCCAAGGGTTCTTATTGTATCTATGATTCGTAATCAGCTAGTTGGTAAGCCTAAGCAGTGAGGGGTTGGCTTACTCTTCCGGCATAAGAATTCTGACTCTTTCCTCTTCGGTTGTCCCCCAGCGGATGTACTCCTTCCAGACAACACTGAGGAACAACGGGCCGGTGCCGTACATCACAGTAATGTAGGGGACATGCCAATTACGGTTATAGGTTTGAAGACTTTCGATAACACGCAAGAAAAACGGATGTTGTGGAACAGCACCCATGGCATCGTTGGAAATACCGGTAGGAATAGTCTTCCGAACCCAAGCGCGGTACGAGAGCAATGGATCTAGTCGCCGGTTGCAGCCCTGGTGAAGGTGATTAACAGCGGTAACGTGACCCCCCCTATCCATCATTCAACTCACATCATCCAGATCGATATAGATGCCACCAAAATGTGCCAAGACGAAGTATCGAATAGCATCGGCACGCATGATGGGGTAAGGATAACTATCGTACGTTCCGATGAACCAAGGGTACTCCTTAGCTACAAAGTCCCTCGCTTTTTCATTTGTCCAGAGCTAGACGATCATCGGATTGATTCAGCCAAGACCCATGCATCGACAATTAAAGTTTTTGCCCCTTACAGGAACAAAAATAACCACAAACGAACCTTATACTCGTAATCTCCGTGCAAGTCCAGGCACGACTGCTGAGCCTTCAGCCATTTCTCGGGAACAGTCTCGTTTTGCCATGTTTGGTGAATAATTTTCGGAATTAGTTGGGGTCGTGAATCGATGAGTTGTGAACCGGGAGCTGGAATATCGACAGAATGAATGGCATCTGCTGAGCAGTCCTCGAACAGCAGAGTAATAAGGGTGAATAGAAAATTCACGAGAAAACCGATAATAACGAGGTTGCACACCAGGAACAATATTAGACCTTTGCGCATGACGACGGCAAAAGTCCTTGAACCAAGAAAAGGGGGAGGGTAAAGGTTATATGAGGCTGAAGAGTGGCGACAACGTGTGGACTGTCGGAGTCGAAGAAACGAGGAAAATTAAAAGCTTATGAAGGAGATGAAGAGGAAACAGACCAGACCGTAAGAAGAAGGGATGCTGTTAAATGAGCGGTGGGGGGAGGCTAAGGGGCTGATAGGGAGTGGATGTAGGAAAATGACGGGAGAGACAGGAAGGACTGGAAATTATTATTTTCCACTTGAGCAAGGGAGATGTAGAAGGAAAGCCAGCAAGAGCGAGCGAGACATAGGTTAGAAGAAGGGGTAACTTGGTCGAAGCACCAATCCTGTACTTGCCCGTTGGGAAAGTATCCGGAAGCTGAGGTGCCAAGATCCTCGAAGCTCGGCGTGAGAGGTCAGTTCTTGGCACTTTGATGTCCCGATACTTCACGAACCGATGAGTAGCGGGGGTGTCGCGGGCTGAAAATGGAATTCTGTAGTGGCGCATTTATGCAGGTTACTTGCAACAGCCCAACATAAAAATGGGGTGTGATAGGCTACAGTAAGAGTTATTGTCACCTCTAATATAATGCATTACGGTTAATGAATAAATTCCACCCTTTCCACTTGTGATATTCGATTGGGATACAAAGATTTATGATGGTTCCGGTTTCGATCCCCAAGTGACTTCCTTGCCCAAGACAAGAGCTAGCGCAGCTGGCTGTGGCTTACTGGAGAGTTAGCATATCTGCACCATCATTGTAAGTTGCAACTTCCGCCTGTGTCCCCCAAAAACTTGCACTCTGCCTTTCCCCCCACCCTTCTCTCTTTCTCTTGCTTTCCAGACCCAGATCTACTACGGTATCCTTACTCCACTGTGCCTGTAGGGCATGGTGGCCGATGCTTCATAATAACATTATCGTTATATCATACTGTTGCTGGCTGATTTATCGGGCAGAGTCCTTTTTTCTTCGAGCGCGGTGGGATGTTGGCGAGATACTCTACTTTACAATGTGAACGCCGCGCGTTCACCCATCAACCCTCCATTTTTCTCTGCTAAAAATAGGAATGGCAGGACTTAATCTTAATTACCTCAGGTTTGCCGAACAATAGAGAGGCATTCAGCCCCAGGGTTGAAAAGGGTTTAATGCAAGTTTTTCGACCCCGGGCTGAATGCCTCTGATGGCTCCCTCACTCGAGCATGGTGCCGGCACCTTAGAACCTGCCCTCATATCAACACCGACCAATATTTCACAGAGGGATTTTATTTTTTAGTCTTCTTGTTGGGGCTGCAGGGCCCTTGAAAGTTTGTATGGGAAGGAGGACTGCGAGGTTTGTGTGGGGAAAAAAGTTTTGTTGAATAATTCGCCAAGAGAATTCCTAATTAGGTACGATATACTACCACATTAGGACTAGTGTTCTTGGTTCGATATGAGACAGTGGGTTGGTTCTGCTTGCACAAGCAAGGCGCCGGCACCATACTTTTCCTCTTTTCCTTTGATTGAGACTTCCCAGAGGCGGTGCCTCCTCTTTAGTTAGGAATAAACTTGATAACGTCCTCCCTCACCCCGCAGAGACCCTGTTGTTCCCGGGCGGAGGCAGCTCCGCAGCCTGGGTGCTGGCAGCTGGTTCGCATCTCAACCCTGCACGTGAGTTTATCGAGTCCCGCTGACACCACATTTCGTTTAACCCTCGCCCAACCGGAGGGGAGGAGGAAGCTGCCAAGCCCCTTCTTGGGCCCTGCAGAAACAAACGGATCCCTTTTTTACTCGTACTGTATATCGCTTTCCGCGAAAACTACCGTATCATACCGTATTATATTCTGTTATCCGGTTTTTTGCCAAGACCGTGCGTTGTCTAAGGTTGGACGGTGCGTGGAGTCTTAAAACGGCCCTCTCAATACACCCAATTACAGTAACATGGTACTTGTACTTGTAACCACAGGGCGGTTTTAGGTGTCTGTGACAATGCGGCTGAGTGTCAGGTCTGTTGTACGGTAATCGCTCTTTTACAAGGGTTGGGATGGTGATCAAACAAGCGCCAGACACTTACTGGTACTTGTAGTGTTGCATTGCGGTCCTGTACTCGTACGGTACTAGACACCTAAAAAACCCCAAGCGTTATGATACCATTGAGAGAGTCTGTCTTAGACTCCACGCACCGTCAAACCTTAAGTAACGTCCGGTCTTGGGCAAAAAACCGGATAACAGAAGATCGGTACAGTAATATGGTACACCCTTCCCTGTACCATCTATATGAGAGAAATCGCTTGAAAAGTCTGTCAAGTTTTCAATAAGAGCAATGATTGTGGAGGTGGCAACTTCGAACTATGATACCCTCTACCGTATACTTGCATAACGGCTAAGCCCCACTTTTTTTTGTACGTATTATGTAAGCAAAAGGATTATCCAAAAGTTGATTCCAAGTATGATAACCCATGATATCCGGGCACCATGCTTCTCAAGAGCACCAAAGGGGGCGAGAAGGTCTCCAACCTTATGCTCAACCGTCTGGGATAAACTCATCTTCCTTTCTCCATCGTTTTGCTCTTGAATTGTATAGTAATGCGACAGGCTAGGAACATTCTTCGGAGTTCAGATGGCGGGTGCGGTGCGAGGGGTGGATATCCGCCATCTCGGTGCCCGGGCCGGCGGGCATTTCTTATGCTGCTTCTTCCGTGCCACCCCAAGTGCACAGGCCGTAACTCAGAAGTACAAGTACGAGCTCAAGGATCCAGCCCCAAAGTTGGAAATATGATACAATGTTAGCTGCTAATGCAACTATTACCGGATTCCATTTCAAGTGAGTTTAGTGTCGTGCTGCGGTTTACCATGGGAAATATACATCTCCAAAAGGCCCCTACTAACAATTGCATATTGGGAATAAAATGATAATAAAAATACAAAATCATCGCCCTGTTTGTCCATTCGCAGGGTCAAATTGAGGGGTAAATAGCATACTATGAGGCAATTACTGTGATTCATAAAATTGCCAAGATCATTATATCGCCCAGAACGCCGTTGTTGGCGAAACCGACTTCCAAGTGATCGGCAATGTGAAAAACAACTTTTTTCAACCTTTCCGTATCTGTAAATTGCTATTTCACTGATATTAATACCTGGAGTTCATGGGAGGCCACCGCTAAAGTATTCTGCACCCTTCGGATCTCCGGAAATGTGCTCCACAAGAAAAAGGATGACAAACAGTCGGTAGGTCAGTCTTGCATCTCAGTTCGACCTATCGCTGCTTTCCCGGGTTACCAAGCAGGCTATGGGTAGGGCAGCATGTTAGGCTGTCGGTACCGGTTCAACCAAGGCCCGCATTACCTGTTCACACAATACAGGAAGAGATCCACAGCCGCCTTGTAAGGCTATCATACTGTACATCAAATGGGTGACGTTGGCAGCTGCCGGTAGGCGGTGCTGACCCTACAACCACGGCTTCTTACTACAGCACGCATACTTGAAGTGAACCTATTTTAACTCCTAGCGTTTATTAAACTCCACCCCAGTGGAACATAATACAAGCAATAATATTGTTATGATATCAACTCCTGCAATAGATAACCCTGGCAGCCGTGCACCCGTCGTGTGTAGGGCACAGGGTGGGGGAGGGCTCACACTCTTCCTTTAGGATAAACCATCGAATGATATGTTATCACTCACACAGTATCACTCGGTTAATCATCATAACTCGGGGTCCGTTCCATCATTATATCACCCTAGCGTCGCCGTAGTAACAGCGTTTACCCGAGATTTATGCATTTGAGGTTAATGGGGCAGAATGATATATCGAGGGGTATCCGGCTCTAAGCCTTTATTGAACAATCTTGAGTTGAGTATACATGGTTACGATTCGGCACATGAGCACAGGTAACTTTCAAGGCAGCCCCCCCTCTCTCTCCTCTAAGCCCTCTCGTGCCCTGCGATCATTCACTTACCACAACATGCGAGACCCCAAGACCGCAGCTTCGGATTGAGGAGGCTTCTCTACCAAAATCGCTCCCCGAGCAATGACGATGACACCGATTGTGGATGGTGGATGGTGGATGCCTGCAAGAGGGCCCACTTTTGTGTTCCCTTCCCCCAACACACCGGCATCTTCAAGCTGTGGTGATGGGGTATTAAGTTATCCACCGCCACGCTTGGGCCGTCTTATTACCCTGGGCAAAAAAACAGGCAATCTGATTGTACAATAACAGCAACAGCTTTCAAAAGATATCTCCGCAGAATTGCGGAGGATTACGTTTCGCTAGGCCGACTCTCCTTATTTTACCGGATAGTGTGAATACAAAAGCAGAGATTGATCATGGTTGGAAGTTTACCTTTTCTGCTGAATAACCGATAAGGCGACCTTCTAGGCATAGGCTCCTCCGATCATTCCTCGGCAACATTCTGAGTAAATACGCAGGCCCGCTGACTTACCCAGAGGCAATCACAGCGCTGCCATTCGGTTCAATACTTGTGAAATCCTTCTCTATTTCTTTGCCTTTCGGGTTGCTGACTGTAGTATTGGTGTTCAAAACTACCGACACCTCTGGTGAAGGTATAAGCGCGGAAGAACGATTCCATCACCTTGACTCCCTTTTCAACAGGAAAGCAGAAACGTTGTTCAATAGAACAAGGACCCCTTTGGCAGTAGTGCCTATCGTCGGACTACCGGGATTTGTTGCTGGTCTCCTTGGCCAAAGTCGTCGGATTGACTTGCAATTTTACACGCCGGTCCCCGACAAGTAATGCTGAAGCTGCTAAACTACTTAATCTAATAGAGGCACCTGCCCAGACTAGTGATGGACCTTTAATGCTCCTTAAAGTTGCCCTTGGCCAGCATCTTTGTTTCCTTTGGGCTCGGGTTTTGTGTGTGTCGTTGGATATTAGAGTTCTTGATATTGTTCCCCAGAACAATACTAACATAACAATACTAAAGCGCTGACTATAAACGCGGAAACCCGTTAGGTATTACCAACAATGCTAACGCTAGGCTCCCCAAACAGCCCGTGGTGCTTATGATAAGCGAGTATAGGCGGCTTTGTGATGATGAATTAAGTTTCGTCCTTGTGATCTCTCCCGTGAAATTATGAGGACGGGACTCTGGGATTTCCAATGGTATCCCCTCACCTAAAATAAAAAACCTTTGTTGAGAGCCCTTGTTCCTTGGATAAATTTCTCGTATCGTTAGAGGTTGTCCTCAGTTCAACGACTCAGACTACCTCTCCTATGACCAGCGAGCCCATATGGACTAATCGCCTTGATCGTAATGCCTATTATTCCCATGGCATTGCTCTTAAAAAGGCTGCAAGGCCTCCGCTGATTGCCCACCCATACTTGCTGCACCCATAGCACTGGTATCGCCAAGGCAGCTAGCAATCATGGTGTCGTTTTTCAAAACCTTCCTCCTCCTTATCTTTGCGGCCAGTGCCGCATACTCTCTCCCAGGATTTCCGAGTACTATGACCAAGAGAGGGGAGGGTCTCGGCAGAAGAGACATCGATTGGGGAAATTATGTCTACATCGCCTCCATCTTCTCCGGTATAGTCGGTCAGAATCTTGGCTTAATTGCGCTTCCCGGGGTAAGTCGTTGTCCCAGAAAGAGATGGGGGATAAAACTAATCGGACGAGCCATACAGAATCGCGCGGTGTGCCCAAGTCAGCTCTGGGACCTGCAGACCTGTGCGGACTCCTTTGAATCGGAATGCATGGAAGAGCGTTTCTCCTTCCAGTGGTGCTTGAGTCATAGGTAAGCCGACAACTCGTTTAGCCGGGCAGGGCCAGTCTAATGCCGCCCGCTCATAGGATCACTATCGCAACATGCGGTGCCGAGTGGATCAACATGACGATTGGATGCGTGGGAGAGAGCTCAGCCTACTGTGTGGAGACCCTGGAGACCCTCTATGACTGTGCTATCGAAGTAACAGTCCCCAGCCTTCCACCCCCCTAAATATTCACGCCGGTGGGGGCGGGGAAGCGAACAAAAGAGGAAGATACAGTAGTAAAGCTGGCGGAGAAGCAGAAAAAAAGAAGAAAAAAAGACAAAGGCCAGGGACTCACGATCACACTGCACTGTGGGAATTTGTTTCTTGGCTTTTATGCGCCTTGATATAAGCATGTATCTTTCTCAATATTGAGGGAGTTTCTTTTTTTCTTTTCTCTCACTCTTCTCCCTTTACTATTCAGTGTACACGGGTCCTCCTCTGTTTCATTTTTTTTCTTTGGTACGATAGGGCACACGTTCGATGCAGGACATGCTGTGTTAGCTTAATTTAGCTCCGTGATGCCCCATATGAGGTTCTACGTGAATTTTCGAGAACGACGCGAACACTATCGTTCGGGTGGAGCCATAAACTACATACAACCATAAACTACATACGCATGAATAGCAAAGATAGAACTGGATATCATGATCCATCACTCGCATTATTCGTCGCCAAGAAAAGCAGGCGATTCTTATCGATACCAATATGTCAAATTTCTCGGGATCAGATAACAAGGAGCCTACCCCACCAAACCAAACATCCCGCCCCGTTCTCACCCGCACTACCACTGCCACTCCCAATCGCACTCCACAAACCCGCCAAAATGTCGACAAGATCCTGCTACCACATCCGCGAGACAAACGAGACCACAATCCAGCTCGCCCTCTCACTAGATGGCGGCAGCCTCTGCTCCCTCCTGCCAGAAGGTTCTGCCGCGGCAAACTCCCACGCAGCCCAAACCTCCGGATCCCAATACATCTCCGTGAACTCAGGCATTGGCTTTCTCGACCACATGCTGCACGCCTTGGCAAAACACTCTGGCTGGTCGCTATCCCTAAAATGCCTCGGCGACCTACACAGTGCCCCACCCTCCCTGCTCAGCGCCCCCACCCCACACCTTGCTAACGGGTATATATATAGTCGACGACCACCACACGGCCGAAGACTGCGCGATAGCCCTCGGCAGCGCATTAAAGCAAGCTCTCGGCCCGATCCGCGGGTACAAACGTTTCGGCACGGGCTTTGCTCCGCTGGACGAGGCGCTCTCGCGCGCCGTCGTGGACCTCAGCGGCCGGCCGTTCGCCGTGGTCGAGCTAGGATTGAAGAGGGAGAAGATCGGGGAACTGAGCACCGAGATGATTCCCCACGTCATTATGAGCTTCGCCGGCGCGGCTGGGATCACCGTGCATGTGGATTGTCTTCGCGGTGTCAACGATCATCATAGGGCTGAGAGCGCTTTCAAAGCTCTTGCCATTGCGGTTAGGGAGGCGACGAGCAGGACGGGCGGGGATGAGGTGCCAAGTAGGTCCTCCCTAGACTGGGGGGTGGCGGCGTTTGTGGCTAATCTGTTTGGAAGGTACAAAGGGGGTGCTATAAGTAGGGATAACGTTAGTGAGGAAACCCTAATATCATACTGGGCTTTGCGATGGCTTCTTTTCTTCTTCTCTTCTATTCCCACCTTGTTCTGGGAAGTTGCTATAATTAACTGCCTCAATCACCCAGCCCACCACCTCCATCAGTAATTCCCCAACGTATCCGATGCCACAGACCCTATCCTCCGCGCATAGCCCTCTTCCCTTTCTTCCTCTCTCCACCTATGCAACCGTGCGAACCAGCGGATCACACCCAAACACCCGCACCCGACACACACCTGCTCGTGCTGAAGTTCGCAGCCCTCCCCCTCCCCCCATCTCCCCTACCAATCAACTCACTGTCTCTCCGGGGAACTATTGGTAAAGTCCGACCGAATCAGAGCTTACTCCCAGACAGCACACCGCCCGCTCAACACCTTCGAAACGTGAACATGAACCGAACTACCAGGGGCCTAGTGACGCTTCCTAATGTGACGGTTTTCAATTCCAATCTGATCAGCATATGATACAAGCTACCTATGATTAATTGACACTTTGGACATTTCTCTTCTCGCTCATTTTTATCAATTACTCCTCCAAACAAACCCAAACCTCGACCGCCTTGTAGGAAAAACACCCCACAAGCTTGGCCATGCCAGAGAGAAAGAAACTAAGTATATATATATATATATTCCCTTTGGAGGCGGCGGGGGGGGGGGAACCTTACCAACCATCAAAACAGGTCTCGATTTTTCAGTTCTTTGCATATATCAACACAATCCTATTCCAAAGTCTCCAGTTTCCCCATTCCTTCATTCATCCATTTTGTCCACCCATCCACGCACCACCAAAACTCGAGTCCCGGCGAATTCCGGGGCGGGCACAAGCAGCGCACCGAATCGCGATGAGAGTGAGAACCAGACCGCGTTGACCACCCTACCGTACCGTTCCTCAATAAAGAGTGACCTACGGTATGATACTTGTAAATTACAATTCTCCGTCGTCGTCTACAGTCTCACAGGCATACTACCGTACCGTAATGCACACAGTAAATTCCGGTATCATTCCCATAGGTACAATACAATACAAGTACGATAACGTGTTGAAAAAAGTCACGCCAACCTCAGGATTTTTTACAAGGGCTCCTTCCAGGGGAAAAGCTCAACATTTTGAAACATTATATCTTCACGAAAACAAACTGAGAAATGTCATACAGGTTCGCTTTTTTTTTTCCTATGTGATGGATGGGTAATTTGATCGATTGTGGTTGAGGCTGCCATCATACTAAGCTCGCGTAGGGGGTTTTCGGCCGACCCTAGCTTTCGGCCACGGCAACAACTGTATTCCATCACCAAAACCGATCAGAAACGCGCATGCAGAACAACGATAACATGCATATTCGGGAGGAAATGATTGCCTTAGCCCTTGCTGCTATTGAGAATGGCACCTCGGAGAGAAAAGCAGCAAGTGAGTATGGTATCCCACACTCAACATTGCAAAGTCGTCGGGCTGGTGGGTCAACTGCACACTCTGGCCACTATCACCAACAACGTCTATCTCCTGACCAGGAAAAGTACTTATATGCCTAGATTCTGGAGCAGGAAGCATGTGGCTATACTCCCTCACATTCAGGGGCCAGAGAAATGGCAATCCTTATGCTTACCCTCTCGGGATACATCAACCCCCTTGGCAAGCTGTGGGTTTGAACCTTTATGAAGCGAAATTCTACTGTGGCGAGTATTATTGGCAAGCCAATTGAGGCAGCTCGGATTAAGGGAACACAGCAAGAGAATATGGGCGACTTTTATGAGCGATTCAATACAATCCAGGCCAGGCACAACACCCAGCAGGCCAATATCTGGAATATGGACGAGCATGGAATTAGGTTAAGTGTTTGTGCAAATTCACGGGTGTTAGGAGCAAGTGGAAAAAAGAAAACCTATATTCAGTCACCAGAGAATAGGGAGTGGGTCTCTGTTATTGAGGGAATTAATGCTTGTGGTCTTTACATTCGTCCTTTAGTACTCTTTAAAGGCAAGGATGTGCAAACCTCATGGTTCACTACCAAGGATATTCCTAATTGGCTTATTACAACAACATGCAAGGGATGCACTTCTAATGATATTGGGCTACAGTGGCTGAAGGAGGTATTTCTACCAGAAACAGCACATATCTGTTACGGGATAACCAATCCGGTACTGTTTAATTGACTAGGCCGTGCTCATATCGAGAAAATCGGAGAACTGTCAGGAAAGCTCGGTAAAAAGTATGATAAAAGATAAAAGGGTTCTCGAAGGCTTTATAACTTGTGAACTTGATAACTGAATAACTGAATATATTGTTAAGGTCTCTTCTCCGTTGCTTGATGATCCCCTAACTACGGGGGACTGCTAACTATTTATACACTTTTCCCAGTACTTAGGTTGGCTATATAAAAGAAGTATCCTTGGAAACTTCGGCCATGGTCTAATCAGTGCGAACACTGTTTGACCCTGAAGATATATGACCCCACCACAGCAAATGATCCCCCGGACTATCTATTTGTCTGAGGGTGTCAAGCACTCCACCAGTAGATAGCCTTCGATCTCTTTGCCAAATGAACTAAGTTCAAATTGTTGCCGCCCATTTGCGAACATCATACGGAATACCAGGTGATCAGTCTGGATGGCCGTCT
>QFET01013990.1:1422-38361 GCA_003316355.1 Tuber calosporum
AAAAAAAAAAGCATAAAAGCGCAACCACCTAATGAAACCACGTGAAATAAAGTAAAAAATATTTGCCAATGCCTCCTGAACGTAAAGAAAATAAAGGTATTTTAGGGTCATATGATGGTGGTGGCAATTGGGGGCCTCCAGAATGGCACCTGTGAAAGAAATAAGCTGGCAAAGGTGTGAATGGGGTTGAGTGCCCTGTGTGATACCAGGCAGGCTGTTTGGCAATGGCGGAGTCTATTAAGCATCGCTGGGATGGGGGATACCTGATTCCAAAAGACCCACTTTACCCTCTCTGACAGGAGATTGTCTCCAACCTGCCTCTCTAACAACAATTGCATTGGCAGAGGTCTGCGGTTTAAAGCCTTCTAGTGGTTGCAGAGGAATCTTTGAAGGTGAATATGCCTGGTGAGTCAAGCTCCTAGCTTGGTAAGTTTATATGATTTACTAATTCTGAATTGCTGGTACCGTATGTGCGGCACAGACTGGGCGGGTAGCCCAATGAACTCCGACCTGAGCTTAGTCGACGATATTAGGAACGTTAAAGCTAGATAGCGTGAACCGGCGTCAGGGAAGCTAGAGAGGGGGCATGAGAATTAGCTAGCCGCTCCAGCCATCCCATCCTAAGAAAGACATGAACAACTATAACGACAATCAACCATACCCTAGTGAGCATGTGGGCTTCTTTTGCGCAGGTCAAGATACTTGAGGAAATGCCAGAGATAACGGGGGCAATGAAAGGGAGGGAAATGGCGATTTGGACGTAGATGGGAACGTAGATGGGGACGGGAATTAGAAAGAGGATAGGGATGGGCATGGGGATATGGATAGAGCGGGCGACCATTGAGTGCCAACCTTGCCTGGTGGTCGAGGAGGGCAGTCGAGAGCCTCTAGTCGGACCTGAGTGGTGTTTACAATACCCCCAGAGTTCCTACTGGTGGGTGGTGTAGTAACACCACCCAAGTGTGCCCATCTCATGGGAGGTTCAGGAGCGCAAGAGGGCCATGTAGTGTATCGTAGTCCTGCCATCTAAGTTGACCAAAAGGGTTACTGGGATTGGTATTGTGGGGGCAAGGAGGATTGGTGCAGTGGGAGTGGCAGAGTGGGAGCAAGTGGAATTGGTGCTGGGCTAGTGGGATTGGTGGGCTTTGAGCCTACCTAGGGATTATCTCTTAGTGTTTCCTTCCTTTTTTGTGTATTTTTATATTTTGTTGTCTTCTTGGCCACTTGAGAGAAAGGGGCAGCTGTATTTTGTTTCCACCCACTTTGTATCACTAATGCAATTCGCACCAGCCTCAACCCGATTTGCATAACCAAGGTCTAAGATGGTAGGTACTCCTCGACAACATTACAACACTGTAACTGGTGCAATCAATGTGCTAAAGCAATATGACCGGCAAGATTATCTACAATATGTATGATTTTATAAAAACCAATTTGTGTAGGGGAAACTAGTTGTAACACGTGCTAGCTTGTATCAACGGTTATACAATAGAGCTTAAGCGGTAGCCTGCTATCGCATTGGTGTCTAAAGGAGACCTGCTGAGGGGCGAAGACAAGAGGATTACAAGAGAAGGGTTTATAGAGCGAAGAAGAACATTAGGATCGCTGTTCAACCAAGTGTATTCACTGTCTAGGCATCTGTCTGAAGTCTGATGACTCCTGCTCGCCAGGAGACCACTCTTAAATACAAGAATTCATTCCTGCAAGAGCGGAGGCTCTGGACACCCGCAGTTACTATTATTACCGGTGAGTGTACAGCTATCGGAATCCTGTGGCCCTGCCGCACTCCAGGAAAGCCTGGAACTTTCCCAAAATACTGCCTTTATCCTACCACCGGTATACATGACCTGTTCCTTCCCCAGGAACTCCTGGGGCACAATCCTGCCGATCCTCCAAAGCATACAGTAATTAGAACGCCGGAATCTAGACATTCCGGTAAAGAAATCAAATACAGAAGAAATCAAATCAAATGAATGTAATCTGACAAAGGAAAGGCTAACGAGAGTGGGAATAGAGATACCGGAACATGTACACATGTTACATTCCCCAAATCTCAATATAACTTATCTTCTCCTAAGGCCATAGGCCTCATTGCCGCTC
The DNA here is from genome assembly GCA_003316355.1 of Tuber calosporum. Lineage (NCBI taxonomy): Eukaryota > Fungi > Ascomycota > Pezizomycetes > Pezizales > Tuberaceae > Tuber > Tuber calosporum. Next base: position 3,523 of record QFET01013990.1, read on the forward strand.
TCCCAAGGCCAGAGCATAAAATCATTATCAGTGTTTAAGTAGCTATCATCTCAGCCTGCAGAATCATATTCTTCATCGTTATAGGGCTGCCAGAAATCATTGAGTACTATGGTTCTGGGGTAAGAGATTGTAGAGACTTCCATAGGCTGCCAAGAGGTCCTGACATAGTGGGAGGTGATCTTAGGCATCGGTTCTGTGCTGTGGTTTTCTTTCCAATATTCCACTATGATTTCCAATGAGTTGTCCAAGTTGTCGATAGGTTCCCCAGAGTCATATGTCCTTTCATACCCTTTACAGTGTACCAGGAACTCGACTCTGTTGTTCTGTAGGTGATAATCTAGTATCTCCTCTGCTTCCCATTCTTATGCATTATTGATGAGTATAGGGGCTGGCCTATCTATCCTCAATGGATGCAAGTCTATTGGGATCGTTCTCAAGGTATTCCTTGAGGCATGTGATGTGAAAGTATGGCATCTGCCGCTCTATTCTCTTTGGCAATTCCAGCTTGTAGTTATCGCTACTAGAGTCATACTCTAGGACCTTAAAGGGTTCAAACCAGTGAGGCTCTAGCTTCTTCGATCGTCCAGGGGCCGAGGTGTAAGGGCATCCTCTAACAAGAACTCTGGTGCCAATGTTGAATGGTGTTGGATAGGGGTTCCTCTTGTTATCTGCTAGCACAGTCTGCCGGAATGTGGCATGCTTTCTGGCCATACCAACTTCCATCCTGGTGGCTTCATGGGCAATCAAGACCTCGTCCACCCCTGGTACTTTGCTGGCGGATCTGAGGACCGAATTGAAGAGCTTCCAAGGGCGTCCATATTGTGCTTGGTATGGAGATATTCCTAAGGATTCATGGGCGGTGCCATTCATGGCTGCTGCTATTGCTAAGAGGGCTTTGGACCAGTTGTTCTGTCTTTTGTTCATGAAGTTCCTTATAATCTGTTTTAGGGTACGAATCCGGCGCTCTACCTGGCCATTAGTTTGGAGGTGGTATTGTGTTGCCATCCAGACCTGGATTCCCATTGACTTCATCATCTGAGACCAGAACTTAGAGGTAAAGCGGGAGTCTTGGTCCAGTACTATGCTTAGGGGATGTCCATGAACATCAAATATCGTCTTCTGAAGCTTGCGGAATACTTTTACGGAGGTGGCAGAGTCCTGAAGTGGTATAAGATGAGTGTAGGAGGTAAAGCCATCAATAATACCGATGATGGTAGTATAGTTATAGGATTTGTTGAAGGGGCCAGCGAAATCGATGGTCAGGGATTGGTAGGCTTCGTCAGGTGGTGGCAGGGCTAGAGATCTACCTGCCGCAAGTCTAGTTGGCTCCTTGTTAATCTGACATTGATCACAAAAGCAACAGTAGGCTATGAAGTTCTTGCGCATCTGAGGCCACCAGAAGAAACAAGAGATATACTTGTAGGACTTGTGAGCTGAGAAATGTCCTAGGCCTTCATGAACTGTTTTAAGGATGAAATCCCTAAAGGAAACTCCCCTTGCTAAGGGTCCCATAGGGATATAGATATTAGAATAGCTGTTGGTATTGTCAGCTATGAGGAGGCAATCCTGGATTGAATAGTGTAGCTTGTCAGTTGTCTCCAGGACTCGCCGGAAAAGGGGGTCATTCTTGAGAGCTTCAATGACAGCTGGGTGGAATTTTCCCATCAGGGATGAGTGGAGAGTTCCAAGGAAGGTCTGGGCCTTATCAGTATCCCTAGAATTCCAGATAGCTTCCAGATCACTAGAGAGGGGTCAGGAAGCTGGTGAAGCTGGTGAAGCCGGTGGTGGGTAGGCTGGAGTTATCATATCTGCAAGTCTGAGGTATTTGTTTCCTGGTGAGGTAAGGGACATAGAGCTATTGTTTGATAGAGGGGGGCTACTGTCCATTGAGGTATCTGATGCTGCTTTCGCTTTCTTTGATTGCTTTGAATTTTCAGGGTCCTTGGGGAAGTATCAATTGGCTTCCTTGCTGTCTCTGGGTCATCATAACAGGCAGTCCAAGAGAGGCCTAAATGGCTTCGTTCCTCTCTAGTCTGGTGATGGTTCAAAGTGGCTTTGTCTCCCCAAGAGTTTCCTACCTGGATGCTGCAATCGTTGCCGCTTGCACTATTCTTTCCCTTTTGGGAGCAGGTGACTCCATTGGCTGCTATCTCTTTGCTTGCTAGGTAGTCTGGGCAGGAGCGGTAGATAGATTCGCAAGTAGTGTGGGATGGAGAGTTCTGTGTTTGTTCAATGGTTTCCAATTTGCTGTTGGAATCTAGGCTATAGTATGAGTAAGAAGTGTAGTTGGTTTGAATATGATTGAAGTTGTGGTTCTGGAGATCTGAATTTTCGGAGGTGGGGTCCTGTAGTATTATAATTTCAGGCCCAGAATTGGTCTCATGAACTCTGGATAGATAGTCAGATAGAAAATTGGAAACTCCAGACATGTATTCTATTTTAAAATCAAAGCGGCTAAGATGCATTATCCATCTCTGCTGCAGCTCACAGAGATTCTCCTGTGTCATGAGCTTGGTAAGACTCTCATGATCGGTAACTATGGTGAACTTTGTGTGGGACAACAGGTGGCCGAAGGCTTGTACAGCCTCAACTATTGCAAGCCCTTCCTGTTGGTGGGTGGGGTAGTTACTCTGAGAGGCTGACAGTTTCCTGGAACGGAATGCTGCCAGTCTGGCTGTATCTCTGGTTGGTCCTTGGCCTATCCAAGCGCCACTGCCGGGAGGAGATGCATCAGTGAATAGCCAGATAGGGTCTGGGTTGCTATAGTCAATAGGTTTAAGGATTAGATGATTTTTCGCCACCTTTTTCACAGCTTGAAAGGCTGCTTCCTGCAAGTCTGTCCATATCAATTCAGAATCGCCGGTAAGTTCTGTAAGTGGTGCAGTAATGGTGGCGATGTGTGCTTGGAACTGGGAGATATAATTAACCATCCCACTAAAGCGCTGATGTTCCTCTCTACTCTGAGGTCTTGTCCAATCCTCAACGCTTCTGATCTTCTCTGGTGCTGGGTGAATGCCTTTGTCATCGATAAGATGACCTAGGGTATCAAGCTTTTGTGCAAAGAAGACACTCTTCTTTAGGTTGGCATATAGCTGCCCTTTTTGCAGTGTTTGGCAAATAGCTTTGATATGCTTGATATGGTCTTGATGTGTATCGCTATATATCAGGATATCGTCAATGTATACCCATACAAAGACCCCTAACTCTTCTGATAGTGTATCTTCCATTACTCTCATGAATGTTCCTGGCGCATTTGTGTCTCCGTGCAGCATTACCTTGCAGGCGAAGCCTCCAAAGGGTGTCTTGATAGTGTTATACTTCTCATCCTCAGGCTCAACCCTGGTCTGAAAGTAGACATCTCTGAGATCTATCTTGCTTCAGAATATGGCTCTGCCCACAGTGTTGAGTATGAGCTGCTGATTAGGGATTCGGGTTTCGTCTTTCTTAGTGTTCTTATTCCTATAGCGAAGGTTCACTAATTGTTTTATCATGCCATCAGGTTTCCCTTGAATGAACATGCTGGCGCCTCCAGGAGTCTGTGATCTGTAGAGTATCCCAGCACTTATTTGCTTCTCTATCCATGCCTTGAATATAGAGATCAATTTTTCTTGGGTCTTGAAGGTTGGCATCTTGACATAAAGGTCTGGGTCCTTGATCATGATCTGGTGGCTAAAGTGCCGCAAAGGTGGTAGGGTTTCAGGTATTTCTGTGACAAAAGCCTGAGTAAACATCTTAAGGAAATCTGGTATGTCTTCCTGATTAGCCATCGCTGAGCGAGGCTGGGTGCTGTTCCCATTGCAGTTTACTCTGACTATGTGGTCAGGGAAGTAGAGGGTATATTTCCGGCAGTCTATGACTGCTCCAAAGCGTATGAGGTCATCCATACTGAGTAGTATATCATAATCTGATACTGGAGTGACACTCATGTGTACCTTGGGTACCTTCATGCATCCAATTTCGATATCAGTAATGCAGGTGTGATTGCTGCTTGATCTGGATCCTTTGACAGCCATTTTGAGTGTTGTAGGTATCTTCTTATTGGTGTAAGGGATATTGTTTGTTGTAATAATTTGATTGCTGATTAGGGTACCTCCAATGGTTCCAGTGTCTGCGAGGACCCTGGCAGGTTTCTTGTTGACTAGCATTGTAAATTCTAATTCTTGGAATGGCCTGGCTGCTTTCTTGGGGGCGCCAACTATAGTCTTATAAGTAATGATGGTATTCCTTCCATCCAACACTTCTGTGTCATCGCTTTCTGCCTTATAGTGCTCTTCCTCGCTATCTGGGGTGTCCTAGGTGACTGTGACATCATTGGACCTGATTTCCCTCTTTGGACAATCATTGGCCATATGTCCTGCTTCTCCACAGTAGTAACAGGCTCCTTCTCTCTTGCGTCGATCTATTTCCTGCGTGCTTGGTTTCCTATGCTTGGGAGGTGTCGATTTTTTTGGTAGAGCTTTGCCTTTTCCTGCTGGCTTGTTGCTGGTTTGTTGTGGAGAGTTCTTAGCTTTGTTTGGCTTATTTCCGGAGGTGCTGTAGGGGCTGCCACTATTCCCATAGGCTCCTGTCTTGAACATTGTTGCATCATGTCTCTCTGCCAGTTGGACAACTTGATTCCAGGTATCGGTATCTCTTATCTGTGGTTCCATATTTCTTCTGAGCCTGGGATCCATGGCATCCAAAAAGCGTTTTCTTTTAGCGTAGTCTGATATTGAGTCTCTAGGCAGTGTTCCTCTTAGGTCTTCTAGTTCTCCAGCAATCTTGGAAATTCTCACTGGCTTGCCTCCTGAGGACAGTTGTATCTTCTGCCATTTGAGGTATAGGTCATCTGTGTTTGTTGATGCTTCAAAAAGCTGTTTAAATGGATTCTTGAATTCTTGGAGGAAGGGTTGGTTGTCTTCAAACTCATCCATGAGGTTGAGGTAGGCACTATGTGCTCACTTTTCTGTATAGGCGCCATAGTAGTCCACTACATCCTCAGTGTCATCAAGGACATCATACTTGGATAGGTACTCCTTAACCTCCCTAAACCAGCGCTTGAGTTTGTCTGGTTGTAGATCTTGGCCTTCTCCACTAAATTTGGATGGTTGTGGAAGCTTGATCTTTGGTTTCCTGGGTTGGGCTGGAGGGTCAGCCATCGTCCTAGATGCTGGCGGAGGTGCTGGCGCTTGTCTGGGAGTTTCTGGTTCTTTCCCTTTTCCTTGAGGTGCTGGTGGTGGTCTAGAGGGTCCTGGGGAGTCTGGAAATCCACCAGGTGGTGTCTCGCTTCTTGAGGGTACTGCAGAGTGTGGTAGGGTTCCAAAGACTGTCTCCAAGATGCTTCTGGTTCTTGGTGTCGATTTCTGAGTTGTCTCTGCTATCTGGATTTCCCTTAGAATGATTTGCTCTGCTGTAAGGTCCTCTTCTGAGTCTGTATCAAGGTCTCCTGATTGTAGAAAACGTTGTCTAGGTATAGGTGTATCGTCACCTACTCCTTCTGGGTCTATGTCTCGGTTATTCGCAAGTCTACTGTGTGGTCTGGATATCCTTCTAGATCTAGTGGTATAACTTTTTCTATGTGTAATGATGAATGTAGTACCTGAGCCGGGAGTCTCTCCCTGCCGCTCCTGCTTCTAACTAGATATCAAGAAAAGGGAAGGGTGATCAATCCAACCCACTGTTCTCAATCCTGGGAACCAGATATAACCTGCTTAGGCGAAAAAAATGTAACAGGCCCTAGCCTGTGAGAACGGTTATATAATAGAGCCTAAGCGGTAACCTGCTATCGCTTTGGTGTCAAAGGGAGACCTGCTGAGAGGCGAAGACAAGGGGAGGACAAGAGAATGGTTTATAAAGCGAAGTGGAACAATAGGATCGCCGATCAACCAAGTGTATTCACTGTCTAGGCATCTGTCTGGTGTCTGATGTCTCCTGCTAGCCAGGAGACCACTCTAAAACACATGAAATCTTTCCTGCGAGAGCTGAGGCTCTGGAAACCCGCAGCCACTATCATTACCGGTGAGTATACAGCTAGCGGAATCCTGTGGCCCTGCCAGACTCATAGAAAGCCTGGGGTATTCCAACAACACTGCCTTTATCCTACCGCCAGTAGACATGACCTGTTCCTTCCCTTGGAACTCCTGTGGCACAATCCTGCCGATCCTCCAAACCATACAGTAATGAGAACGCAGAAATCTAGAGATTCCGGTAAAGAAATCAAATACAGAAGAAATCAAATCAAGTAAAGAAATCTGACCGAGGAAAGGCTAACGAGAGTGGGAATAGAGGTACCGGAACATGTGCACATGTTACACTACTGGCCATTGATTTTGTGTGTATGATTGGAGCGTAGGATAGTAACTTGTGCATGATCTTCAGCATACCAATTGTGTAAATGATTTGGTGCATATCCGGAATTTGGGAGCCGGATGTTAAATGTGTAGTTACAATTCACGTTAAGAAACAACATTAGAGACGCGGTCAAGGCTGATTAGGACCTGTACAGGGAATAGCCAAAAAATGCGCAACTCCTTCCTGGGATAATTATTGAACAGGGACCTGTCCAGGGTCAGAAACGGGGCGGGAACATGGTCCGGGAGAGGCGCGTTGGACTAACAATAAAGGCCCCCCTACAGGCCAGAGGCCAGGGTGGGGTGGGGAATGTAAGCATAGCACCAGAGGTTTCGGGACCTCGATAACCATAACAAACACTAGGGAGGTGGCCTGGCATGAGAGCAAGAGAGGAGTGGGCTTATTAAGGGGCAGAGCGCTGCTGGGTGTGTGTGGGAGTCCAGCAGGGGCCAGTAAAGGCAGTGGCTATCACTGTTGTACAGACTGTGAGGCTATGTAGTTAAAGAGTAAAGCTTAGTTGAGTAGTAGGATTTGATGGATCGTGGCGGAGGCCAAATAAAGTAAAACGATTTTGATTAGCTAAAAAGAGCAAGAATTTCATTCTGGAGGAACATTTAGAGAGCAGAGCATGTCTACTAACTTTAGGGGTTTTTTTATGGTGTTTTTTTTGATTATCTCATTGAATTACTATTTAAGGTACAGAAACTATATGAAGTGCAAGCTATGGCAGTAAGAAACCTCCAACTACAGTCCGTCCCATCTCCCTGCTGCTACAAAAACTCACTTACCAGACAAAAGTTAACCGCTTGTGTAGAAAAAACCAAGTAGAAACAGGCTAAAAATCTTTCGAAAGATAGTTAAGCGTGCACCTCCGCAGACGAGTGACATAGAAAATAAACTAAATCCTACAATAAACAAGAACCAAGACCCCCCAAGGAAACAAAATAATTTGCTGTATCCTACGAAATATGGTAGCAGTATGGTGCCAGCAAAAGGGGGAGGGGTAGAGTGCCAGCCAGGAAGCAGTAGGGTGCTAGCCGAACAACTGGCAGTAGGAGAGCAGAAAAGAAGGTGAGGATTAAGGAGGTGTAGACCCAAGGACCTACGGAGTCGCATGCATAGTCATCTAGGTAGTTCTTATCAAACTGAGAGTGGGGGAATCAGGCATAAGACTGCTAAAGCAACTGTAGGCCTGTAGCATGTTTCCCCCTACTCCAACCCTATCTCCCAGCTGTATAGGTATATCAGAGGGAATTCCCAACAGGGGAAATGTTAAGCAAGGCAGAGCAGAAAGCTAAGCAAGGCAACAAAAAAGAGGGGAAAGCAGAGGAACGATCAACAAAGATGGCAGAAGATCAGAGAAGGAGCTCAAAGGGGTAGTCCCTAATGAGCACAGAGAGGAGAAAATTATTAAGGCAAATCCTGAGCCCCTATCTTGCCCAAAGGGTGAGGTTTAGTTGAAAGGAAAGTGGTAATAATATCAAGTTGTGTTGAGATTTCAATCGCCTAGTGTGTAGAGGAGACGCAGGATATCCACAAACTATAGGTCTTTTATTTTTTTATGATTATCTCATATATTTACTGTGAACATAAAGGAACGTTCATGGAGCGCTACCTATCACATAAACACAACATTAATTCCCAACCTCTAAAACAAATGGAATAAACGCACATGTTCTCCACTAGTGATGACCATACCGTCACCGCACCCAAAAATGGCAACTAATTGAAAAGTATAGAATGAAATAAAATCAAATGAAATTATAAACGCAAGGAAAGACATAAGCAGGAAAGAAAAGCCAGTTAGTCTGAGTCATAGCGAAGGAGGAGGAGGCTTGGTACTGACCGCCCCTGGCATATTTGGCGGGAGGTTTTTGTACTTATTGCGGATGTTAGAAGCAAGACCTAAGAACATGTCCAGGTCGTCCCGAAGTGGAGAGCTGTTAGACACAAATGACTCTCATGAGGATTATATGACACTCAGGAAGAGGAGCATGAGTCCAAACCTCTACAGACAATCATACCCCTCGTGCACCGGCATTCGCGCTTGGAGTTGTCACAGGTACCTTGCGCAGTTGCTCATTCAATTAGCAAAATGAGATATTGAAACACTTCTGGTAGCCCCGTATACGTTGTTGCTGGCTGTCCGACCGGATGCTGTCCATAGGGTATACAGGAGGCATCCCTGGCTACGTCTCTGAAGTGGAATGAAGCTATTCCGTCAAGAACTCGCAAGGTTTCTCCCCTGTGAATTTAAGAGGGCCCGTGGGGTCCTAAATTGGTATGAACACACAATTGATGTAGGCTACTACGACAGACACCGAGAGTACGCTGACGCCCCAATGATGCCTATAGGTTCAATGAACCTGTCGGACCTAGTTGATAAGGAGAGGCAGTGTAGAAGAGAAGGTATTGGCCCGATCGTGAACATTAGTCATAATGAAAGCCAGCTGGAGAGCCGGATAAGATGGCATGTAGCAGACTCGCCCAACGACCAAGCTGGCCCCTTGGAGTTCTAAGAACTTATTGGTACGTTTAATACTGGGAGGCCATATCTTCAAAGCTGAAAGAAGGTTGACAACTCAAACTAAGAGGGTCAACACCCTCAAAGAAGTCAAGAGCTCTGATCATGCCGTCAGCAGTGCGGGGGAAGAGAAAGTTCCTGGGTCAAAGCGACTTCACTCCCGGTCAAAAGAGGAGGGTTGGGGATAAAATGCCAGTTTTTATGTAAAAGCAGTAGTAGTCCGCGAATACTCAGACGCTTGATATAAATATCGCAGTTTCTCCCTAGCTTTAGCCATCATCAAGCAACACACAAGACATCTGATCAATATCATATGTTTTACTTACAAAATATTTATTACTCAATCAAACGAGCCTGCCTAGACAAGTCTCTGTCTACTAAATTAATATTTAGGCCTAGTTCAATTCGCGTATCCTTAGAAACAGCTACCCCTAACAGTATATTGGTATTTCTCCTTGTACCAAGGGTCTTTAGATAACTACTGGACACCTCCTAGTCATACCGCAGGAATCACACAAGCTCATAGCTAATTCCACCCTCCTCGAAGAGATTCTACTCGAACCACATCCCTCAAAATACATCTCCTATTTTGAAGAAATACTTGAAAACTCCCTCTTGGAGATTCATTTCTAGATACCTCAGGAACCCTCATGGTTCGCCGATCCCTTGCTCGTCCCAACAGAATTGATTTCCAAGAACATCAACGAACACTTTTACGGTCCCACCTTCCTGAGGAAACTGTTCCAAGACTACGATACTGAAGTAGAAGGAACCTCCAGTTCTTTCTGTTTTACCTCCCCTTCCTTCAACCCTCTCTTTTTGGAGACTAGGGAAACATCCTAGGTTCCAATAAACTGAGATGGCACTACAATTAACTATTTAAAAGGACAAAGCTAGGTCCGATATAGAAGAAGTATCTCTGGTTTGAAGCGAATCTGCGCCTGGACGCTCCAAGTTACTCTTGGCACTCCACCACCTCCCACAACCAAGTGGGGTCAGAAAGTTAGCCCCTAGAATTCGATCAAGTACTCCCCCTCCCACCGGTGCCAGAAATCCAGCCTTGGAAAGAATAGCTGAACGCATTAGCCTGGGAAGGAGTTACTTCGACTATACCCTTCTGGAATCAGTTGATATGGTCCATCTGGCCTACCGTGAACTATCTGGTCCAGCATATGATCTGGTAAACCAACTCCTTCACCATGCCCAACAGATAACCGGTGGGAAACAAATCATTGGCGAAGAGTTGAAACAAGTCAATTCGGGACTTGAAATGTTAGTAACTGAAACTGCTGCACTTCAGGATACAACCATCAAACGGTTGTAAGGAAAGTTGTGAGTGGAGAAGAAGGGGCTACACACCATGAAGCGGTAAGTACCCAACTTTATGCTAACATTGTGGCAACCGGACGGGGGTCGCTAGATGTAGACTGACAGCTAGAATGGCTTGGGCTAGGCAAAAAGCAGAAGTCCAAAAAAGACTAGTGACCTCACAAAAGGAACATGAGCTGACCAGGGAGGAGTTACGAGAACTTCACCAACGCCGGGAACAATAGCGTATAAAGAGGGAGGCCTCTGTGATCAGGCAGAATGCTGCATCCGAACAGATTAACCGAATGTTGACACGGATGAAAGAGACTCTGATGCAACTACAAGTTTCACGAAATACACCCACAGTGTGAGAACAGTGGCACTACAGCCTGTTTAAAATCCTGGATATGAAAAAATGGACCACGGCTGACGGAAAGGAAGAATTATGCTTTATGCCTGCCTTGGATAAAGGTAAAGGAGTAGACCATGTAGAGGGAAATGGAAGTGGGGGAAAAAACTCCACAGCACCTCCACCGGCAAATGCCCCTGACCCTGGAGACGATGACCCCAGCTCATAAGACAGAGGTTGCCGCTCTAAAAAAGGTGGGGATCCATGCCGAAGACCCTTGCCAGGAAGTAAGTTCGAATACAAGGCAGACGCATGGGGAGACCGACTAGGGCAAGCCTTAGCCCATACCAACAGACGACTGGCAGATTCCCCCTTCCAATTTGAAAATAAGCCAACTTAGGATGTGCGAGTATACTACTAAATTGTGAGGATTACTTAGAAAGAAACCTATGGTAATAGGAAGACGATGAAGAACGCATCAAGTATGCGTTAGGAAGAATGGAAGGAAACGCGGTAACATCATTCGCTTTAAACCACTGGAATGAAATGACTAGGGACCTCGGATTGCCCAATCACAAAGGTTATAATTTTTGGATAACGTTAGGGCCGCAGGTATGGAACGATTCCTAGTACTGCATAAGGCGCAGAAAGCCTTAACTGTGATGGAGAAGGTTAGGTACACCGAAGTCAGAGAGAAGTATCTACTTACCATTGAAAACTACAACATCTTGGCAGAAGTATCCAGTATCGCTTGGAGAACCATAATCTAGCGACAACTTCATATTGAAGCCTTGCGTACGCTATCACATGAAAATCATGACTTGGCTAGTGAATAGATGAAGGCAGTTTGCAGGTTTAATAAAGCAGAAGAATCGTACAAGGAACAACTAGGGTTATTCAGAAAAAAGGAGCAGGGAAAAAGTGACTCCCAGAAATGAAATCAGGAGGACGAATTCAAACCTAGCAAGACCACTGCTGGAAACAAAAAACGAAAAAAATATATTGCAGCTGAAAAGGGAGCCTACAAATTGAAAAAACAAGCGGAAAAAGGGAAAAAAGACCCGCTAATGGAATGGTTGAGCACACAAAATGGGTTCAAGTTCATAAAGGAATCTCTAAGGACAAAATTGAAGAGTGAAGGAAAGTCAATCAATGTACCCCCTGCACGTTGGCCAACCATACTTCGAAGTTCTGCAGGAAATAGGCCCTAATATCAGTAATAGGACAAAAACTGGTGAATTTCAAACCCCCCTAACGACGCCCCTGGTAACAAAGGGGTAAATAGCACTCACAACCAGGGTGAACCTAGTTAAGCAGCCTAAGATTTAGGAACTGGATTACAAGGATGAAACCTAAATAAGATTTTCGGGTACTGGCATCGACGGGGACCGGGTACTCAGTTATGGACCCCTTCCAGGAACCGAAATCAACAAGCGGGCACGACCTCTGCAAGGAGCTACCAGTAGGTATTCCGAGCTTCTCCATGGGAAACTCAATACAAGAGTGAGAATCACCCAGAGCAATCTAGACCTGCGATAGTAAAACAGACCTAAGGGTGACTGGGGAGCAAGAAGTGAATATCTTGGATGGCGGTTCGTGGTAGTTCGGGACTAACTCTAGAAACCTGAAACTCAAAATGAAGAAAGCGGAGCACAACATTTTATATATATCGGACCTCAGTACGGAAGTAGGTCAATTAAACCCGTGTTCTGCCAAAGCCCTAAATCCTTGCCAATGATCCAAGGAAGACTGGTCAGACAAGGGCTGACTAGGGACTTCTTAAGAATGACAAGGGGAAATGAGTGTAGCAGGGATCATAAGATACCATCCAGGAACGAGAATATATAACAGGTAGGCTAGACAACGGAATAGTTGAACAAACGAAACAGTATTCCTAATATCAAGAAAGATGAGGTTGGAAAAGAATGAGGAACTACAGCTACCTAGTCCACACGCTAAATGCTGTGGGGTAAATCCGTCCTGAACCTGGACTCAGGCTTTAAGGACAGGATAGGCACGATAGAATCAATGGATAATCGAGCTGATGGGCAAGAAATCCCCTGAATACAACCTAATGACACGAGTTCGGCTCGAGTTAGGCAGGGCAAACAGAAGGTGTATGGTAACCCTTTGGCAAGGCGTAATGACAGCTAGTAGTAGGCTGCCCAGTACACTAAAGACAGAGATTTTGGTTTTCTGAGTAGGCTTCAATAGCTGAAACCGTTTGGGCATGGCAACAAATACCCTAAGTTACCACAACAACCCATACGTCACACAAAAGACTTGCACTAGCCTCTAACGGCCATAATAAAAGAAGCAAACCAGAATTACCAGCCCCGCCTTATTATTCATGCCCTAAAGGCAGGACAACCATTGAAGCCAAGGGAGAACGGACCCAGATTCGCATGCTATGATACTCTGGATCTAATATATTCGTATTAAACCATGAACCTGTTAACAAATATCGCATACCATACCACACACGCAAGTATAGCTTGGATATTTCTACCTTCGAAGAACCACTTCATCAAATAGTGGAAAACACTACACACACCCCATCCTTTTAGAATTCGGGAGCGATGCCAACCAATCTCTCATTTGAAGTGAAATTGCCAATTCTGGCAAATATGACCTCATGATCCCTTTTGGAGGTCGGCATACAGAACATCCCATAAGGCAGATCGAGGATGAGCAAAAATGGATATTTAAAGATGAAAAGTGTCAGAATCATGTTAATGATGAAAGGTATATACCTATCATTTGAATTGGACGAAACTGTCTCCAATGACCCAGCAGCCCGGTATATCGAAAGGATCGAGGGGACATTTTCAACACTATCAGATGTGACTAAGGTCATACAAATACCTCAGGAATAAAATAATTTCAAAAGGGGTTTGGCCTTGGTAATATGAGAAAAACTAGTGGGGAGAAAAAACTTTGAACACGCCATTGACTTAGTACCCGGTGCAGTATTCCATGGGGCCCAATATATCCAATGTCAGCCTACCAGCTACATGTGTTAAGCAAATACCTTAAGAATTTGCACGATCAAGGTAAAAATTGTGGAAAGCAAATCTCCTGCAGGGGCACTAATTTTATTTGTCCTTAAACTTGACGGTACATTGAGGCTATGTGTAAACAACCGACTGTGGAATAAGCTAACGTTGGCCAACAAATATCCACTACCCCTAATGCACGAGCTCCACCACCTAGGGGCTGGCGTCCAAATATTTCACTAAGCAGGACTTAAAAGATGGCAATCACCTTCGATGAATAATGGGAGGATAAGAGTGGAAAACAACATTCCGGACCTGATACAGCCACTTTGAATACCAAGTAATGCCATTCGGGCTGGTAAACGCGCCGGCCACATGCAAGGCTATGAGGAACAAAATTCTACGTGAATTTTTAGATCATGGAGTAGTGGTAAACCTGGACCATATCCTAATTAACTCCAAGACAGAGAAAGAACACATCGACTAGGTCAACAAGGTACTCTCTTGCTTGGAACAATATGATCTAGCGGTATCAACCACTTCGTCAGTTTTCTATATCAAGACAGTTGAGTTTTTGGGTTATATTGTGGCAATTGATAGAGTCACCATCAGTGAAAGAATAGTGGAAAGCATTAAGAATTGGAAGGCAGCAAGGTCCGTAAAGGAGTTGCAAGATTTCATTGGCTTTGGCAATTTTTACTGACGTTTCATTAAGCATTTGTGCAAAATCTGCTAATCTATTACCGAAACGTAGAAGGGCGACCCTAGAAATCCTAGATGGGGGCCAGAACTATATGGGGCATTTGAAGAACTTAAGCAAAGATTCATCTCCGCCCCTATACTCTGTCATTTCTACCCTGACAGAGAAACAATTGTGGAAACTGATGCTAGCCATTTTGCTCTAGGATACATCCTCTTACAGAATCAATACAAAAGGCTACATCCAGTGGCCTCCCACTCACGGAAGCTGAGCCCAGATGAGCGAAATTATGAGATCCATAGTATGGAACTATTGGCGATTCTCAAAGCATTCAAAGCATGGGAACAGTACTTAGTTGGAACGGAAAAACCATTAACTGTTTACACTGATTATCAGAATCTACAGTATTTCCTTACTACTAAAGGTAAGGAATCCGCGGCAGATATGATTGGTTCAACAACTGGTGAATTACAATTTTAAAATTATCTATCGACTAGGAAAACTAGCAGGCAATCTAGATACATTAAGCTGACGGCTGGAGCAACGTCCTGAGGAGGGAGGTGCGCATAGCGAACAATCAATAGTCAAGCCTTCACACATCCAAATCACCCTAGTACTGTTAAACCAATCAGACAGGTAAGAAAAATTAAGTAGCACTGAAACCCCAGGTTCCCTATGATAAAATTGCTATCCCCAAAGGAACCAATGCGAATAAGCGGGTCCCCGCTGACAGAGAGACATGACCTGTATGCACTAGAGGATTTCATAATCTCAGCCAAAGGACAACGGCAGGTAGTGACTGGAATTGCTGTATGATTACCAGGGGGAACATATGCACGCTTAGCACCGAGAAGTGCAATGGCAGCCAAATACTGGATCCGCATTTGTAGCGGAATGATTGACGTGGACTATACCGTAGAAGTCAAGGTAATCTTAACGAACTATGGAAATCAAGATTGCCAGGTCGGGAAACGGGACCGAATGGCACTAATGATCTTTGAAAACATACACCCTGCTGAAGCAATGCAAGTAGACAGGCTCGCAGACACCGCAAGAGGCAAAAGTGGATTTGGAAGTGCGAATGTATCACCAAGACGATCCACTGCAATACAGACCCAGGGAGTGGTCGCCTACTTACACCCAGACCACTCTGAAAATGATTTTCTTGATGAAATAGACCAACAAGCGAGACATGACAAAGGGATACTGCTAATGTCTAACGCAATATTGTCCAAGTTCGAAATTAGAAAATAAGACCAGACATTATTTAGAACCATTAAAGAAGCTAGCCAGAATGACCAAGACAGGCAGGAATGTAAGCAGGAGTTGGAATTATTAACCAACAAGGCAAATCACTACCAAGTCTCTGGGCAGTAATAGAAGCACTTATCTAGTATAAGAATCGCCTATACATTCCAAAAGACGAATAGCTGCCGACAAACATGGGTAAAGGTTGCCATGACTCTAGGGTAGTTGGACACTTAGGACAGGGAAAGACTCTGGAAATAGTTATCAGGGACCTTTACTGGAATGGCCTGACAGCGTGAATAAATGACTATGTACAGTCATGCAATGAATGTCAACATAATAAATCCTCACGATATGCGCGGTTCAGTCTGCCTCAGCCCTTAGAAGTCCCATTCGCTGCTTGGTCATCCATATCCACCGACTTCATCAGACAATTGCCAGAATCACAAGGAAGAACACAATTTATGGTTGTTATGGACAAATTTACAAAGATGGCCCACTTTATAGGATTGGAAAATAATGCAAGGGCTAAAAAGGTTGCGAATGTATTTTTAAGGGAAGTCTGGAAGCTACATGGTCTTCCACCTGAAGTTATATCCAACATGGATGCAAGATTCTCCTTAAAATGCTGGTAATCCCAATGCAAAAGCCTAGGGATATAACGAAAGATGTCAACTGGGTACTACCTTTAAACTGATGGACAAACTTAAAGGACCAACCAAGTGCTAGAAGGATACCTTGGGAACTTCGTCAATTATGATCAAACGGACTGGTACCAGGTGTTTCCTCTAGCTGTGCATGCCTACCACAATTCAGTAACGAATGCACATGGCATGTCATCATTCTATGCAAACTATGGATTCTATTCACAAACAGAATAGATGAAGGAATGCAAAGCCCAAAGTCCACGCGCCCATCTATACATAAACTGGATGCAAACATTACACCCACAGGCCAGCTAAGCATTGGAACAAACACGGGAAAATATGAGCAAATATTACAACTGCAAGGCTAAGCAACAACCAGACATTCAGGTTGGGGACCTGGTCATGTTAAATGCAAAAAACATACAGACCAAGTGACCCTCGAAGAAGCTTAGCCCAAAGTTGTAGTGCCCGTTCAAGGTATTGAAAAATGGGGATAACATGCCTACAAACTTGAAATTTGAACAAAATGGAAGATCCATCCGATATTCGATTTATCATTGTTGGAACCCTATCAGACATACAATTGACCAGCAAGGGAACAACCTCACCGCGAGCCAGAGGAAATTGATTCAGATTTTGAATAGGATATTGAAAGAATCATCAAGCGTGAAATAATCTCTTATACACGGGAGGTTGGAGGGCGTCACCAACAAATATGTGAGTTAACCTATATTGTGAAGTGGACTGGTTGTTCAAAGGATGAAAATACTTGGGAACCACGAGACCACTTAGAGCATGCACAGGAATTGGTAGAGGCATTTAATACGGAGAATCCGGATATGCCAATGCTGGCAGATGTTGAATGACATGGAAAAGGCTTTCCTAGGTTGCACAAGCAAACGCGTTAGGTTCCCTACCCCGCCAAGTCTAGTCCAAAAAGGAGGAGTTCATTTCGTCTCACTCCCCAATGTTTAATTTTCTTGTATATATTTTGACTAAGGAGAGTGTAACTTTCGAAAAAGCGATTCAGAACAACTGCACAGAGGAAGGAGCTCGTGTTAGGCACAATCTAGTCTTGAGAGGATTACGTGAGACACAGGAAGAGGAGCATGAGTCCGGATCTCTACAGATAATCATACCCCTCGCACACCAGTGTTCGCCCTGAGAGTCGTCACAGGTACCTGGAGCAGTTGCTCGTGCACATAGAAAAACGGATAATAACAACACATCTTATGACCCTGTATACGTCATCGCCGTCAGTCCAACCGGATGCTGTCCTCAGATTATACAAGAGGGCATCTCTGGCTACGTCTGAGTAGTGGAACGAAGCATTTCCGTCAAGAACTCGCCAGGTTACACCCCTGTGAAGTTAAGAGAGCCCGGGGAGTCCTAGATGGGTATGAACGCACAATTGAAGTAGGCTACTACGACACACACCAAGAGTACACTGACACCCCAATGATGCCTATAAGGTCAATGAACCTGTCAGAACAAGTTGATTAGGAGAGGCAGTGAAGATGAGAAGGGATTGGCCCGATCGTGAACATTAGCCATCCTAAAGGCCAGTTGTAGAGCAGGATGAGACAGTACAAAGTAGACTTCACCAACAACCAAGCTAGACCTGTAACGGAATCCTATTATGTTTCTACTATTACTACTGACTTGATGTTGGTTATTACTTATTTGGGTTTATACCTGATAAGCGCTACTAATTGGTTGACCCTTCCTACTTGGTTATGACTTTCTAACTGGTTATTCTTTCCTTGTTGCGCTTATCACCACCCCTCCTTGCTTCTTCCCAGTTGGGTATCACTATCCTCCTGCTATACCTGCTGGATTTGTATAGCAAGTAGCGATCTTTTGTTCCTTCCTGTTTGGATTTCATTACTTGTTTTGTTAGCTCCATCCTGTCGCTTTTAACACTCTGTTTTTGGAATATGGTTACCTTGGTATGCTGCCTCTGTTAGCATGTTGTTGGACAGGATGTTTGCGCTTTGTTTAGTTTTCCTAGCTACAATCTTTTGTATTTAAAGAGCCTACAATCCCTTAAGGATTCGGACTCTCAAGCCTCACAGGACTATCATCTTTAATACTAGAAGTTGAATGGTTACTCTATTAGTTCCATACCTTTTACCTTGTCTATTGAAGACCTATCCATCGACGCTTCTCCCCCTATCCTTACTGTATCTTCGGAGTCCCTTGGGCATTCTCGAGATACCTGGGAGTAGGTTACATTTTTTGACCTAGACTCATGTATACCTTTGATCTTCGGCAGAGGACTGATCACCCTTCGCCTACCTTGACCCTGCAGTACTAGTACACCTCCCTGTTTCCAAGAAGGCCTTGAGCAGACTCATAGCAAGACCAGCTCACCCTAGCTAGCAACCATTTCTCTTCCCAGAGATACCAGAAGGCACTTCACTAGAGGATCGGTAGCATCCTCCTCAGGACCCCAAAGTCCAGCGCCAGTACCCTGACCAGCACCACCATTAGAGGACTCAGAACTATCTTCAGTAGATAGCAGCAGCAGCGAAGAAGAAGACCAAGACCAAGCCCAAGACCACGCCAAAGCCCAAGCTCCAGACCAAGTCCAAGACCAAGCCCAAGTCCAAGAACAACTCCACACAGATGTCCCTTCCAAGAAAGAACCAAGCTCAGAATCAGAATCAGATTCCGGTCCAGAGGACGCTCCAGGACCAGCACCCCCAGCTTCGCCACCTAGACCACCTAGTTTACCAAGAGAACCAAGGGAACCAAGCCCTGCACCAGACGATTTACCTAGTCTACCAAGACCACTTAGGCCACCAAGTCCAACAAGCAATCCAAGCACTGCACCCATCGCTATGTCAGTCCCTCCAGAGGGAAATAATCGTCCTAAATGGCCAGTACCATTTACATTCACAGGAGAAGGAAAGGATCGAGACCGATTGAGAATCAACTCATGGTTCAATACAGTCCATCGATACATCGCCAGCTTTGGCATAACTGATGATGACCCTGAAGCCCTGCAATACTATGGAGCATGTTGCAGAGAGAAAGCCCTTGATAAATTTGCCCAATATGAAGCTTCCCAAGGAGACCACACAGTTGCTGGACTCAAACAGAAATTCATGGCCTACTTCCTTCCTTCCACATCCAATGATACCATCTATGAACAGTGGCTACAAGTCAAGCAAACTACCGGCGGAAAAACAGCACAGATTACCGATACTGTAATCAGACTTGAAACCTTGAGAGACAGTCTCCCCCCAGGAACAATTTCGGACTATTCAGCGAAGCAGAGACTCCTAGATGCCATGGATATCAAACTCAAGTGAGAAGTGAAGCCACACATCACTTCAGATACCTCCTTTGACCAACTAGTGGAGATAGCGGAAAAGCGAAATGCAATTGCCCTCTCTACAGGACTCTATGGCAATCATCAAGGAAATGCAACCTCTAATGCAGTTTCCCAACAAGCACCCAAGCGCCCCCAGAACAACACCCAGCGAAATCAACCAAGGTTCTCTAACAATACCTCTCAGCATCAAAGAGTATCCCAGGCTGAGAAGGATCGGCGCAGAAGAGACAATGACTGTTACTATTGTGGAAAACATGGACACTACTCCGATAACTACTTTGAGAAAAAGAAGCATCGGAGTAACCAGCAGCGAGAAATGGAGGCCCTGGAGGACCCAGGAGACCCCAGAATGTCTGAAGAACATACCACACCCAGGAAGACGATCCCCATGTGAAGGAATCAGTCACAGTTACAACAAACCATGCAGGACCTAGTGGAACTCAATCCCAAGCCGTCGAAGCATACATCACAGTCAATGGCCACAAAGCAAAGGCACTATTCGATACAGGAACCACATGAGTCAACTTGATATCAGGAAAGTTTGTCACCACCCACCAAATCCCTACCAGAGACCTTGAGACTCCTAGCAACCTGAAGATGGCATTTAAAGGATCACGCTCAGCAATCAACTATGTTGCAAAGCCTGTCATACAGATTGACAAAGAAAGCGGCAATATCTCTGAAGCCCTAGTCTGTTCCCTGGACAACTATGATATCTTCCTAGGAATGCCTTACGCTACTGCACACCATGCTGTTATAGATTGCGGAAAATCTATTATCACCTTCCCTGACAAAGGAATCACCTTAACCCGCAAGAAAGCAACCCATCCACGATTTTCAGCAATGAATGAAGCAGATGCCCCTGACTTGATTTCCGAGTTTCCAACAGTATTCCCGGGCAAGAAGACAGCGGAATTACCACCCTTGAGAGATGTCAACCACCACATCCAGCTGAAGGACACAATTTCGGACCATAATCCGAGATTCTTCACATTCCCTGACAAGATCATGCCAGCATACAGAGCATTGATCGAGGACTGGAAAGCGAAAGGAATCATTTACCCAAGCGAGGCACACAACCCAGTCAACATATTTCCAAAGCTGAAACCCAATGGCGAAATCAGACTGCTTGCAGACCTTGTAGCCAGGAATGATATTACTATCAAGGACCATGGAGCGATTCCCAACCAAGCCATGATACTCAGAACTGTTGCCAGAGCAAAGTTCAGATCCACCATAGACCTAGCAAACTGGTACTTCCAAATTCGAGTTCTCCCCAGCGATGAGAATTACAACACCATCAAGACACCTTTTGGATCCTTTGCATGCAAAGTTATGTTGCAAGGAGATGCCAACGCCCCTGCTACAGCTATGAGAGTTAGGGAGTTTGTCCTAGATGGATTTATTGGAAATTTCGTTTGGGCATACATGGATGACTTACCATCTACTCAGAAACAGTTGAGGACCACATTTCGCACATCAGATCAGTCTTGGAAAGACTGAAGCAGCATCAAATCAAAGCATCACCAGCCAAGTGCAAATTCTTCGCCACTAAGCTATCACTCCTAGGACATGTTATAGATGAGAAAGGAATTCATGCAAACCCAGAAAAAATTCGATCTGTCCACGACTGGCCAATACTAAAATCGAAAAAGGAGGTTCAGACCTTTATTGGAGTTGTGATATATCATGCACAGTTCCTTCCACACCTTGCTTCCATCACTGCACCCCTATCGGACCTAATTTCCCAAGATGTGTTTGAATGGCGACCCCTGCATGATGAAGCCTTCAAACAGGTTAAGCGCCTGGCCAAGGAGACAATTCCACTCCGCCCTATCTCATATGAGACATCAGCAGATCCAATATACCTGATTACTGATGCCTCTAAGGTTGGATCAGGAGCATGGGTTGGCCAAGGACCCTCCCCTGAGAAAGCATACCCTGCCGCATTCCACAGCAGAAAGTTTGCAACAAGTCAGCTGCACTACCCTGTTCATGAATTAGAACTTTGAGCGAATGTGGATGCCATTGAGGCATTCCATCCGATTCTATATGGCACTAAGTTCACTGTTGTGTCTGATAACAAGGCACTATCCTTTTTCCTAAAGCAGACTGACCTACCTTACCGCCAAACTAGATGGCGCATGTTCTGACAATCTTATGATTTCGATATCATACACAGACCTGGCAAAGACAATGTCCTTGCAGATGCACTATCAAGGATCTATGAAGACACCCCAGCTGACGAAGATCAAATACTCTAAGACCCTACAGAGAAGAAGCCTATAAAGACCCCCTCCTCCGCCATGAACAGTGTGTCAAGATATTACCTCAACATCGCCCATGCCCTAGACCCTTCTTCTGCCCTCACTCTTCAAGTACCCTCTCGCATTCTTACCCCTGAAGACCACTCCATGTGGAACTCACATCATGGCACCAGCTCAAACCCCTCCAGCTCCCAAGAAGCGAGTCACTACTCAGATTCTGTTGAACAAGCCATGAACAAAGCAGCAGATACCCTCCAGCTTGCAACCAATGCCATTCCAGGTTGTGAAATCGTTGAGACCTTCTCCTATCTCAGCAACCCTCAAAAGCCATCCCAGGCCACAGTACTTATTGATCGAGCTAAAGCTCCACTGTCAGGCCCTGCGGCGAGAATTAACAATACTCAAGGAGATATGGACCAACCACTGCATCCAGATGCTATCAGCAAATGCTTTAAACGAATATATGATTCTATCACCCAATTGGAATCCCTTGCAGTCACCACCTCCGGAAATATCGCCCCCAGCAGCACACCTACTGAACCTGACCCTCAGTCCATACCAGTCCCTCCTCGACCCCCAGTCAATGAACTAGACCGATTTCTTGAATCTAATAAACACAGAGCCATGCACTGGACTGCCTGTGTCTGGAACGAATGTCAAACCCACATAAATGGAAAGAATACAGGATACTTTCCCTCAGGATCTCGTGATATTCCAGGACTCTTGCCTCTCTACTCTTCCTCCAAGTTTGTCTCCCCTCATCATCCTAAGCGCAGAGCAGAACACAGATGGGCTGTTCCTCCTCCCGTCCACGATGATGATGGCTACCCAGTCTTTCATACAGTGATTGATAAAGGAAAAGAAAGAGAAATACCGGATATCAACCCAGGATGGGACCAACCTACCCCAGAAGTACCAGTCGATTATGAGGACTGCTTCTTTGATCAGCCTTCTACACGGCTTGACCTTCGCGCTTTTCAGCTTACCAACTACTTGAAAGGAAAGTGGTACTCCAGCATTCGAAATGCTACCCAGAAGGACCCTCTCCTTGAGGTAGTTACCAAGGCTATCGACCACCCTGACTGGCTCGTATATGATGGAGTTCTCATCAGAAATGGGAAGGATAACAATAGAGACTGTCCTTATGTCCCCTATGAAGCAAGCTATCAAGGTGCTAACATCAGAAGCGAAATTGTGCGCATTACCCATGAACAAATGGCACATATGGGTTGGCAGAAATGTTTTGAATATGCTTCAAGACACTTCTACTGGCTCTCCATCAGGAACGATTTTAAAGACTATGTCCGCAGATGCCACCTATGCCAGCTCAACAAACAACCTACCCCTGTCCCTGAAGGATCATTCACCCCCCTCCCTGTCCCCAGGCAGCCATTCTCGTCTCTTGCAATTGACTTTGTAGGACCCTTCCCTAGCGATTCGAAGCTTGTACTCATCATGGTTGTCCTGGACCGATTCAGTGGCTTTACCTACCTCATACCAGTCTCCCAGAACATCACAGCTATCGAAACAGCACATACCCTCATTGAGCGAGTTTTCTCCATTCATGGTTTCCCTACCTAACTAGTCTCTGACAGAGACCCCAAGTTTACCTCACGCTTTTGGACACAGCTTATGGCGAATCTTAATGTTGATCTCAGCATGGCTACAGCTTATAATCACCAGACCATTGCACAGACTGAGCGAACAATCAGAACTGTTCGCCAATGCCTCAGGAACTATGTTAACCATAAAGGAACCAAGTGGGTTCGCCAACTACCTCATGTCCAGACTGCAATCAATGCAGCTCCCAGCGATAGCACAGAACTCTCCCCCTTCGAAATCACCTTTGGCAGACTACCAAACCTCCTCCCAAGCATCAGAGTTCTCCCCACTTCAGTACCAGCAGCAGACAAGATTGCTTCTCAAATCATGGATTATCAACAACTTGCCAGAGATGCCCTCAAAATGGCCAGAGCACGCCAAACCACCTCCAGGGAAAACAGAAGAAAGGATAGACCCCCAATCATCCCTAACGAAACTGAAGTTATCCTCAAGTCAGCACCCTATGTCCATAAGGTTGGACGAAATCACAAGCTAGTTGGACCATGGTTAGGACCCTTCTCAGGGAGCGAAGGACCTGATAGACATAACAACTACAAACTCATACTCCCCCCAGTGATGGCAGGAATTCACCCATGGATCCATCGCAGCCATCTTCGCATTTACCTAAGACCCAACCCCTTCACCTTCCCAGGAACACCTGAACCCATATCCAAAGAACCAGTCACCAACGATGCCTGTGGACAAGAGTAATGGGAAATCGAAAAGATACTCAAAGATCGAATCTATAGCAGTAAAAGACAGTTCTTGATCCATTGGAAAGGCTATAACCAAATCGAAGCAACATGGGAACCCCTCTACAACCTAGAAGGCGTCAGCACCCTCACCAGATCCTACCGGTTCGATACCTACAATGAATCTATACCTTTCAGACTCCCTTGGTCCCATGGCGAGACTTTCTCTGCCTGGACACTTCAGAAAGCAGACTATGCCCCCCTCTCACCTGAGCTTGACCCTGACGGATTTTGGAAACCTCTCCAAGACTCAGACTACTCAGAATCCGATACCAGCACAATACTCTCCACCTTGAACGAATCTGAGATGGAAAGCTAACTGCTTCATGGTATTTTCTTCGCTACTATGGGGCTTATAAAGGTGTAAGGTCCTCACACCAGTGATGGATATATGTTTACTGATTAAGTTATATGTTTGGAAATTGAGTGGAATGCTCCAAAGGCGGGTTGGTCATTAAGCCCTTTAGGATATTCCTTATTTGCTTATTTGTTTTATTTCTTTTAAGGGGAATGTAACGGAATCCTATTATGTTTCTACTATTACTACTGACTTGATGTTGGTTATTACTTATTTGGGTTTATACCTGATAAGCGCTACTAATTGGTTGTCCCTTCCTACTTGGTTATGACTTCCTAACTGGTTATTCTTTCCTTGTTTCGCTTATCACCACCCCTCCTTGCTTCTACCCTTTTGGGTATCGCTATCCTCCTGCTATACCTGCTGGATTTGTATAGCAAGTAGCGATCTTTTTGTTCCTTCCTGTTTGGATTTCATTACTTGTTTTGTTGGCTCCATCCTGTCGCTTTTAACCCTCTGTTTTTGGAATATGGTTACCTTGGTATGCTCCCTCTGTTAGCATGTTGTTGGACATGATGTTTGCGCTTTTGTTTAGTTTTCCTAGCTACAATCTTTTGTATTTAAAGAGCCTACAATCCCTTAAGGATTCGGACTCTCAAGCCTCACAGGACTATCATCTTTAATACTACAAGTTGAACGGTCACTCTATTAGTTCCATACCTTTTACCTTGTCTATTGAAGACCTATCCATCGACGCTTCTCCCCCTATCCTTATAGTATCTTCAGAGTCCCTTTGGGATTCTCGAGATACTTGAGAGTAGGTGACAGGCCCCTTGGATTTCTAAGAAGTTATTTGTACGTTCCAAACTAGGAGGCCATATCTTAACAGCTGCAAGAAGGTTGACAACACCGACTAACAGGGTCCACACTCTCTGAGAAATCAGGTGCTTTGATCATGCAGTCAGCTGTGCGGGGGAAGAGAAAGCTTCAGGATCAAAGTGGATTCGCTCTCAGATCAAGAGACGAAGGTAGGGGAGAAAATCCCTCTTTATATGTAAAACCAGTTATAGTCTGCGAACACTCAGACGCGGGATATCAATATCGAAGTGCCTCTCGAGCTTTAGCCATCATCAAGCAACGGAGAAGAGATCTTATCAATATCATATGTTTCACTTGAAAAATCTTTATTACTCAATCAAATGTGCCTTCCTAGACAAGTCTCCCTCTACAGAATTAAGATTTGGGCCTAGTTCAATTCGCGTGTCCTTAGAATTAGCTACCCCTAACAAGAGCCATGTCCTATTGAATTCAGCTTCGGAATGTAAAGCTGGGGGTGATGGGATTTGAAAGGGCAGTAGAGATTTACATATTCGAAGGTTTTCTCCCATGAGTCGCTGGAAGGGCAAGTGGGAGAGCGGTCAGTATGGCTCCAGGTGGGTTTAGCTGCAACATAGCTCTTGCCCGCACGCATCCTGTGTATTCTTCCAGCTGTAAAGTGGTAGCGGCCCATAAAGGCCAGGTAGTCGAGGGATAGCTTGTACTTGTAGTAAGAGAGGGGTTGGGGACATGAGTGTCCAATCAGTAGTAGGTCCTATCTGGAGTCTACTTTGATCTGTTTGTAGGAGCTAGTGCCAGTGATTGGAGGAGGGGGGGGTACGGACTATGCCTGGTAGGAGGTGAGAATTTATCTGCGGGAGTTTGAAACCATCCTGTGTCATCTTGACTAGGAGGTAGCATAACTCATTGATGTGCAGGTGGGGGCAGATGGCAGGTATAGACCTCAGTTGGTCCAAGCGGAGGGGCATGTAGTTGACCCTGAGGCTGCGAAGGAGGGGGTGGGAGGTGTCCTCTGCCCTGAAGCTAGAGAAAGTCAGGAACGCAGGAGGCAGCCTGGCTGTGGCTGGGTTGATCTCATGAGGGGAGCAGGCCAGCCATACTGCCGCCATCCTGTGGCAGTAAGGGAGCAGAAAGTTCACATGGGGGAGTCAAGCGTCACCGTGTAGGATGGATACACCAGTAGATGAGAAACAGTTGGTAACCCGTCGTTGGACCTTGCTCCAAAAGACTTCTATTTTCCCCATCATGGTGGTGTTAGGGAAATGCATGTCAGCTCCATAGGAGAGTATAAGTAGGAGCAGGCCCATAGCGAGTGTGCGGTTGAGGTAGGGGATTATGCTAATGCCCGCAGGTGACTGTTGCCTTTTTAGACTAAAAGCCCCTTGCGCAATGGCTAGCCTCTTAAGGAAGTTAGCAGAGGTTTCTAAGGAGGGGTAGAACTAGTATTCAAGTCATCGAACTATGGAAGAAAGGTTGAAAAGACACTCATCAAGGGAAACAGGAGCCAGTGAGGTGGGAAAGGGATCCCGTGGGGTATGCCAGTATATCAGTTCGGTTTTAAGCACAGAGAAGGACACTCAGAGAGGGGTGGCCTTCCTGCAAAGGCGTGTGTAGTAGTGTTGAAGAATTTGTGCGTTCCTCTAGTATGACCCAGACCCAACAGTAAGAGTAAAATCATCAACATTGGAGAATATAAACCCATTAGGGATAGACAAATGTAGGGAAGATACACGAATTAAAAATGACAAAGGAGAAATAAGGGAGCCCTGAGGGGTACCCACTTTAACAGGCAAGAAAATATTAGGATAGCCTTGAAAGATCAGCCGACATTTGTGGTCAGTCAAAAATGAATGGACCTAAGACATCATATAAGGAGATAGGCCTTTTGTGCGAATAAGGGAAGATAAGCATCCAGAGGGAATATTATCGAAGTCCCTTTTAATGTCAAGGAAGAGGGTAGTGGTCTTGAGACCTCCACGCTGCAGTATCCTGACTTTTGGTGTGATGTTCCCACATGTGTCGAAGGTACTTAGTCTTGGGTGCGAGACGCGTTGGTTTCCGTGAATGAGCCTCACTGTGCGTACCATTAGTGATAGGGGGGTTACCATTGTTCTTTCCAGAAGGTTGGAGATAGTTTCTAGGAGGACAATGACTCAGAAGGAAGAGGTATAGTTGTAGGCAACATGCCGGCCTTGGAAAGAACGATGCTGGTGTCTTTTCGGTGATAGGGGGGGTGGAAACCAAAAGTCAGGAGGCGGCCTAGGAGGGAGGTGAGGAAGATAGGCTTGATGTTGTTGATCCTCTTCTATACACCATAGGGAATGAGGTCGGGGCCAGGAGCATAGGTGTTGGCAGACTTGATGAGGACAAGGAAAACTTCCTATTTCTGAGGTGGAAGGAAATCTACAAAGTGTCGCAGTATAGATGGAGAGGGTTGGGGGTCTTTTCGAGGAAAGGAATGATGCAAAAGAGAGGTGTTGACTTCGAGGGGTGTCATGGTATTGGGAAAGGAGGGGACCGGTCTGGGTGGCATAGGCTAGGGATCCGGCAGGTAGCCCTAACTGACTTGGAGTACAGGGAGGCAAGAAATTCCAGTATGCTGCGTTAGCCTTTTTCAAGACCTTGAAATAAGCAACGCGGGAGGTATGGGCACCGTCGGAGAGTGTGGTGGAGGGGGACATACGTGATATCCTTGCTTTACTGTTAAAAGCGTGGCAGAGTTGTGATAGCTCTGCTATCCACCAGGGCTTTGACCCAAAACAAGGGCACTTGTAGGGCATGTGGAGGGATAGGAGAGAGGTGAGGGTGCATAGGTGGCAATCAAACCAGGCAATAAGTCCGACTGATGTTAGAAGCGGGGTAGTTGCTAGGACGGAGGTATTTCTCACAAGGGGAGATAGGGTGTGCCAATTAGTTTTTTTCCAGTTAGGGGTGGGGTCAGCTTGGCGGAGAAAGGGTGTCGAAAGGGTGATCGTGATTGGGACGTGGTCGGAGCCCTTCAGTAGGAGGGTGACACCCTATGATTTAACAAAGGGCGCAAAGGAGGAATTCGCAACGCAAAGGTCCAAGCCTCCTGGTCTGGTTGAGCTATCGAAGGGAAACCTAATAAATACACCTGGTATGTTTAGCAGTAAGTAGCCTAGCTCTGATGCCAGGACAAAATAGGGGGAAGAAAGGTTAAATTCAGTATCTGAAAGGACCTGTAGTGGGTCTGGAAGTGGATAGTGGAGGTTCAGATCCCCAACCAAAAGGGTAGGGAAGGCATGTTCACTAAACAAGTAGGTTGGGGTGATTGTGCAGAGGTGGGATTATCGCCTGGTAGTGGAGTATGGATCATAAATACCAAAAGCCCTATGTGCCTAGTTAAATATGCCATAAGGGGAGTGAATATCAATTGCCATGAGATCCAGGCGATCGAAAAAAACTGCAAGCAGTGCAAAAACCTGCATGAAATCAAGCAGAGCATAAATGGCAACCCTCAGTTTTGCATCGTTAGCGGTAGGTCGAGTAAACTATTTATCAGAGGAAAATACTGATAGCAGCCCTTTAAAATGTGCAGGATCTTGCAGGGCGACCAAGTCTAGGGTGGTGGGCATAGTCTTAAGGCTATTGTATAAGGAAAGAAAGACATTCCAGCACCCTAGGCACTTGGGTTGCATGAGAGTGAGGGTAGCGCCTGGGGCATGCGGCAGAAGAGGGGAGTCCAGTGCGGTACTCATTGGCGTAGGAAACCTTATGGGCTTTGACCTAGCGGGGAACTGGAGAGCCAGCAATTGACTGGTGCAACAGACTAGGCGCGAGGGTTACCTAGAGCGCCAGTCTGAGGGACTAGCTGTTGGTGGGTAATGTGGTCCATGGGGGCGGTTGCAGGGGAAGGAGTCCTAGGGGGGTCGGGTAGGCAGGGTGCATTTTGGTCTATGTCGACATCAGATGCCTAGGCATACTCTGGCCCAGAGGGGGCATAATCGTCAGTGAGGGGGAGGGGGCGCAATGGGCAAAAACTCTCTCTGGCGGGATAGATTCCTGCACAAGTAGAATATATAAGGTAGGAGGCGGAACAGTACCCAGCGACTGGGAAGGTGTTGTCACCTTTAGGGCATGTAGGATTAGGGCTGTGGTGAGCCACTAGTATGTATGCCAGAGTATAGACAGGGCAAGTGGGTGTGGTGGCCTTGCACATGGGGGATGGGTTGCCATCGAGCCAGCACTTCTGGCATTGCATATATGTACCTGAGAAGTGGGTCTTTTCAACTCTACGCGGTCTGGAGAAGAGGCGGATTGTGGAACCATGCCGATTGACATCGTCAGCGGCAACAGTAAACACTAGGATGTAGTGGTGTTGGTGGGTTAGATGTCAGGTTCAGTTTGGAGAAATGTTATGAGAAGATTGCAATATTGGTTGCTTTGTAGACTGAGTCAGAAAGGGCAGGAAAGAGGTCGATTTGGTCCTTGGGGAGGTAGGCTGTAGGCAGGCTATGGATGGCTAATTGGACCTCATTAGCAGAGGGGTGTAAGGGGCGGTAAGGGTTTTTTCCTACAGGGAAAGCTTGGTTAAGCCGGTTAGTCATAGCTTTATAGCAGCTAGTGTACGTAGTGAACTGAGTGAGTGGGTCAGTGCCCAGGAGGGTGAGTGAGCATTTTGAATTGACGTGCACAAATGAGGATAGAGAGAAGTGACAGTTGGCTTGCCGGAGGACTGTAGCCACAACGTCAGGGGCGGTTGCTGCCACTTGGTTAGCCTCAATGTGTGGTGTGGTAGAGATTCGAGGCGTGATTAATCTGCCCTCTGCCGAAGGCAATTGTGACGGCCCTCGTGACCGAGGACTGCTGTCTTTGACCGCTGCGAGTTGTGCCAGTGTGGCGGGTTACTTGCCTTTACTTTTAGCTTTAGGTACAGAGGACAAGCTGACTGCGACTGCAGCAGTGGACCTGTTGGCAGGGCGGGACTGTATGCATGTGGGTCAGGTGTTCGAGTAAGTTGGGGTTGAGCGAAACTCCCTTTGAGGGAGGTATTTGCTAGCCTTGAACTCTTGGGTTTCCTAGGAGCGTAGGTGAGGGACAGTGTATGCGGCGGGGTTGCCATACCATTGTTTTTCAAGAGTGTTATTTCAGGGGAGGTCCAGGTCACAGCCTTGATCTACTTCATATGCAGGTTCAGTTTCAATAATGAGGAGAGATCTTGGTCGAGCATGGGGAGGGCGCGGCGGGACAAGTGGGGGAGGAGAAGGCTGTGTGGCAGTGGTGCTTGTGATGACGTGAAGGGAGATGTCTCTGACTATTGCCTCTAACGCTGCAATAGCGGGAGTGGCTGTAGTAGCAGGAGGAGCATGGGTAGAAAGAACGGAGGAGATCTCATCCACACATGTGGTTAAAGTGGCAACATGGTTAACAACCTCATTGATTCCAGAGAGGGCAGTGCACAGGACTGGGATGATGGTAGCTTCCCCATTGGAAAGGTTATAGAGGAGGGAGTAGTAAAAAGCCTGGAAGGACTCAGGGGAGAGGCTAAACTTGGTAACTATGGCGTCCTGGAGGTTCTGGTTAGCAAACAAGTGGTCAGGGAGGGGCCTCGGGGTGCTGGGGCAGGAGGAGTCTGCTGAGTAGGAGGCTATGTGGGGCTGGGTGTACGAGGCGGACCTGGAGGCCCCTGGGGAAGCAGTAGCTTTCACTTTTATACAAGGCGTAGGGCTGTGTTGCTAAAGAGCGAAGCTTAAGCGAGGGGCACGATTTGGTATGTGGTGGCGGTTGCTACACAAAAAAAGTGTAGCTTTGAGCGGCTAAAAAGGGCAAAAATTTCAAGTGGGAGGCAGATACCGGGCATGGAGTGTGTCTACTAACTATGGGTTTTTGATTTTGATAATCTCATATATTTGCTGTTAACGTACAGGAACCTGCATGGAGCGCTAGTGATGGCATAAGTGAAACGTTAATTCCAAACTTGCAAAATAAAGGCAATAACCGCACCAGTTCTCCCCTTGTGATGACCATACCGTCACCGCGCCCAACAATGGCAACTAATAGAAAAATTATGGAATGCAATGATATCAAAAGAAATCATAACCGAAAGGAAAGATATAGCAGGAAAGTCAAACCACACAGTCTGAGTCATAGTCAGAGGAGGAGGAGGAGGAGGCACCGGTGGAAAAAACCGCTGGCATGGTAGGTGGGAAGTCCGTGTGACCAGCGCGGATGTATGAGGCAAGACCGAGGATCACGTCCAGGTCGGCCCAAAGCGGGGAGCCATGGTCCACCCAAGACAGCTACGGAAGGTAAAGCTGGCGTTCTCGGTACTTGGAAGGGCAGTGGAGAATTGCATGCTCAAATGTTTCATCCTCTGAGTCGCAGGAAGGGCAGGTGGGAGAGCGATCGGCATCGTTCCATGAGGGTTGTGCGGCAAGATAGCTCTCTCTGGCACGCATTTGCTGAATTCGCCCAGCAGTAAAGCAGTCGAGGCCCATGAAGGCTTGTGGCCGTAGAGACGGCTTGAACTGGTAGTAAGGAGGGGGTGGGGACAGGAGTATCCAGTCAGTGAGGAGGTCCTTTCTGCACTCCTCGTTCATCAATTTGTAGGAGAGAGCACCTGAGATCAGAGGAGGGGGGGCTAAGACAGTGCCCGGCAGAAGGGGTGAGTTTATCTGAGGGAGTTTGAGCCCGTCCGCTGCCACCTTGACCAAGAGGTAGCACATTGCATCGATTGGGAGGTGAGAGCGGACAGCGGATATGGGCCTTGGTTGGTTCCAGCGGAGGGGGATGTAGTTGGCCCTGAGGCCACGAAGGAGGTGGCGGGAGGAGTCTCCTGCCCTAAAATTGGAGTACGATGGAAATGATGGGGGCAGCCAGGCTGCGGCTGGGTTGATCTCGGGAGGGGAACTGGCCAACCTTAGTGCGGTCATCCTCCGGCGATGGGGGAGGAGCGAGTTAAGAGCGGGGAGGCAAGCCTCGCAGTGAAGGATAGATACAGGAGTCGATGAGAAGCAGTTAGTGACCCATCATTGGACCTTGCTCCAAAAGACCTCCATCTTACCCATCATCGCAGCGTTGGGGACGAGGAGGTCAGCTCCGTAGGTGAGGATCGGTAGCAGCAGGCCCATGGCCAGTCTGCGGTTCAGGTAGGGTAATATGCCTATGCCAGGAGGGGAGAGTTGCCTGATGAGGCCAAAGGCCCCCTGAGCGAGGGCTAGTCTCTTGATGAAGTGGGTGGAGGTTTCCATCGAGGGTGAGAACCAGTATCCAAGCCAGCGGACTATGGAAGAGGGGTGAAAGAGACTCCCATCGAGAGAAATCGGGGCCAGTGAGGGGGGAGAGCGATCCCTTTGCGTTCGCCAGTGGATGAGTTCGGTTTTGGGGATGGAGAAGGAGACTCCAAGTGGGGTGGCCTTCCAGCAGAGGCGGGTGTAGTAATTTGAAGAAGCTGTGTGTTCCTCCGGTATGACCCAGACCCAACAGTGACAGTAAAATCATCAACATAAGAAAACATAATCCCCTTTGCGATAGACAGGTGCAGGGAAGAAATGTAAATTAAAAATAACAAAGGAGAGATAAGAGAGCCCTGGGGGGCACCCACTTGAACAGGTAAGAAAATATTAGGGGAGCCTTGAAATATCAAGCGGCATTTGCGGTCAGTCAAAAAGGAACGAACCCTAGAAATCATATAAGGAGATACGCCTCTGGCGCGAAGTAGGGAGGATAAACAGGTAGAGGAAATATTATCAAAGCCGCCTTTGATATCAGGGAAGAGGGTTGAGGTTTTGAGGCCTGCACGTTGCAGCAGGCGGACCTCGTGAGTGAGGGCAGCACATGCGTCAAAGGTGCTGAGGCCGGGGAGCGAGCCACATTGGTTTGGGTGGATGAGGCCAACGGTGCGGGCCATTAGCGAAAGGCGGGTTGCCATTATCCTTTCCAGAATCTTGGAAATAGTTTCCAGGAGGACAATAACTCGGAAGGAAGAAGGGGAGTTATAATCAGATTTGCCAGGCTTGGTGACGACAATGTCATTGGCTCTTTTGAGGGAGGTGGGGTGAAAGCGATAGGTCAGCAGGAGACCTAGGAGGGAAGTGAGGAGGGTGGGGTTGATGTTGTGGATCCTTTTCCATATGCCATAGGGGATCAGGTCGGGCCCAGGGGCTGAGGTGTTGGAGGACTTGCGGAGGGTGAGGGAGACTTCCTGTTTCTGAAGTGGCAGGAAGTGCACGAATGGTCGTAGGATGAATGGCAAGGATTGGGGGTCTTTAGGAGGAAAAAAGTGATGCAAGAGGGAAGTGTTGACTTCGACGGGTGTCGTGGCGTTGGGAAAGGAGGGGAACCGATCAGGGGGGGCGCCCACTAGCGATCCTCCGGGCAGCCCAAACCAATTTGGAGTCCAAGGAGGCGAGGAAGGAGTTCCAGTGTGATGCGTTGGCCCTTTTTATGGCCTTGAAATACGCGAGGCGGGAGGCACGAGCACTGTCAGAGAGGGTGGGGGAGGTGGACATGCAAGATATTCTTGCCTCTCTGTTGAAAGCTTGGCGCAGCTGTGATAGTTCAGCTGTACACCAAGGCTTTGACCGGAAGCAAGGACGTTTGTTTAGAGTGTGCTGGGTAAGGAGGGAGGTGAATGTGCGCAGATGGCGGTCAAACCAAGCACTAAGTGAGGCTGAGGTAGGGAGCTAGGGAGGAGGTGGGACCGATAGATCCTTGATGAGAGGGGAGAGTGAGAGCCAATCCGTTTTGGTCCAGTTAGGGGTGGGGTCAGGCTGTGGTAGGAATGGCGTGGATAGGGCTATTGTAATTGGGAGATGGTCAGAGCTGGTGAGTGGGAGGGAGATACTCCATGAGCAAACAAAGGGGGCAAGGGAGGGATTTGCGAAGGCCAGGTCTAAAACTCCAGGTCTGAATGTGCCATTGAAGGGGAACCTAGTGAATACTCCTGGTGTATTTAAAAGTTAATAGCCTAGCTCAGAGGCTAGGTCAAAGTATGGGGAAGAAAGGCTAAATTCAGTATCAGAAAGGACCCTTAAAGGGTCAGAAAGAGGGTGATGGAGGTTCAAGTCTCCAACCAAGAGGGTGGGGAAAGCGTGTTCCCAAAAAATACAAGATGGGCTAATTGTACGGGTGTGGGATGAGCGCCCGGTGGTGAAGTAGGCATTGTAAATGCGGAAGACCCGATAGGCTGAGTTAAACAGGCCTGAAGGGGAGTGAATATCAATTGCCATAAAATCCAGCCGGTCTAAGAAGACGGCCAAAAGTGCAAAGACTTGCATGAAATCAACGAGAGCATAAACGGCCACCCTAGGTTTGGCGCCGTTAGTAGTCGGTGGTGAGAAAGACTTATAAGAGGAAAATATTGGTAGTCGCCCCTTGAAGACCGGAGGATCCTGCAAGGCGACCAAGTGCGGAGGGGTGGGCATAGCCTTGAGGCTATTAAAAAGGGACAGAAACACATTCCAGCTCCCAAGGCAGTTGTGTTGAATGAGGGTGAGGGTAGTGCCTGGCGCCTGCGTCAGGGAGGGGGGCTCCAGTGCGGGACTCATTGGCGAGGAAAGCCTGATGGGCCATGTGGGAGTTGAGAACTGGAGAGCCAGGTTGGGACTGGTGCAACAGATATGGGGCGAGGGTCAGCTGGAGCGCCAGTTGGTGGGACTGGCAGTCTGGGTGTTGTGAGA
>QFET01014000.1:0-17713 GCA_003316355.1 Tuber calosporum
GGGTTATGGGCCTGAATCTGAGTCAAGGGAGGGGAGGGAGGGGGAGTACAAAGTCTCTGATATGAGTTTTGAAACGGATAACCCCACCACACCCAACCTCCTCCTCCTTCTCCTTTCATCATACCCACCTCCTACCCTACCCAATGGCTCACTTACGCCAACGTAAACAAAATGAACTACGGTAACTACGAAAACAGCCCCGGAAAGGTTGGCCGAAACCCCTCTCCCCCTTCCCTTCCACCCCCCCCAAGGCGTAAACAAAATACCGGTATTCATTTCCAAAAGAAAAGGGAGTAAAAGGGAAATAAAGAAAAAGAAGGAGAGAAATATATATATATTAAAAGGGAAGGAAGGACATGATAAAAAAAATATTAAAAAAGTAAACATAAAACCCAACCATATCTCCTGTCAGATTCATACATGGAAAAACCATCCAGTAAAACCTCGTATATGCATATTCCTCAGCCCTACGCCTATGCTGATGGCATTACTTGCATCGCAGGGCAGGAGAATCTAGCAGCGGCAGGAGCATGGAAGGAAAGGGAAAAGGCAGGATGTGGACCGAAGCCAGGAAAATGGGTTTTTGGAAAGGTTGAAGCGAGTGGATGGATGGATGGATGGATGGATGGATGGATGGATGGATTGACTGAGGGGCAAGTGTTTTGTACTCGAGTATGATAATTGTGATATGATAACGGAGGAGGAGGAGGAGGAGGAGGAGGAGGGAGGGAATGGGAGGTGAGAAGAAGAAAAATAAAAATGTGCTTTATTTTATTTTTCAAGAACTGTGGGGAGGAGGAGGAGTGATACCTAGGTACTCGAGTAGTGGTGGAGGGTTGTAAGGTTGGTAGGATAGATAAGGTACTGTACAGCGCAGTGAGGTGCTGTAATGTAGGTGTTTTGTTGCGGTTGCTGCTGCTACTAGAAGAGGGAGGGAGATATTGTGGTGCCGCGCCTGCTGTGCAATTGAGCGCGGTGCAGTGCCATGCGATGCGGTTCCTTGAGTACCGTGATTTTGTTTTGTTTTATTTTTCTTGTTTGTTTATTTGTTTGTTTGTTTTTCTTGTTTGTTTTTTTGTTTATTTGAGAATTTTTGTTTCGTTGTCGGGGGAGTACGAGTACTATGCACTATATAATAATATTATGATTTGCACTATACGAGCAATTACTTGGGGGCACTGCGCTGCAAGCTATTAGAATTATGGGAGATATACTTCTCTGGGCTGATGTGTTTTGGGAGTGCCGCTGGTACGTGCTAAATTTATTGAGGCCTGCCACTTGCTTGTAGAGAGGCACGCAGTGGAGAATTCTTAGAGATGGGTGCTGTGTAGTTTCACCTACAGTGCTCTAGTCCGTTTGTGCCAGTCATTATGCTGCCAGAGCCACAAGTGGAGTGAGTGCATTCTCCATCTCTTCTGAACACGCTCCGGTGGGTTGAGCTAAAATCAATATATCTGAAAAGCACTTGATTTCAATGTCACAAAGTGAGTTGACTCATTCGTTCGATTAGGCCTCAGGTGAAAAAAAAAAACAAAAAACAAAAACACCTTCTGTGAGTGACGCTTCTCGTAAGGCTTCTCCATCCAGGGCCTGATTGTGGTAATGGATGGATAATTTTGCAGAAGCCATAGGAATTGCCTTTTCGTTGATATCACGGAGGTGCGAATGGAAGGTGTTTGCCCTACCGGTCAGATATCCGGCTTGAAAAGGCCTACTCTACTATAAGTTAGTGGTGGCTAGCGAACATAATTACCACGCTCCCTGTGTGTAGTTCATATCGATATTGTGAAGGTGAATGATGTTATCCTAACCATTCACCAAAGGAAACCACAGTGGAGTACCGTACTCGAGCACAGTACCCACAAACCTCAAACTATCACTCGAAGCCGCAATACCAAGCCCGCCCACCCACCACACACTACACGCTTTCCAACAACACACATCTCAAATGCGCACGTCCTAACGGCATTGCGCAACGCGAATCATCAAACACGCTAAACCCTCAAAGGCAAAGCGACAACATCAACACCACGTCTTCCCACCCCTTCCTCCCTCCATCCCACATCCCATCCATCCATCCATCCATCCAAACTACTTCCTACTGTCGTATCATTACTATTCTACTATTCTGCCAACCGACATTTTTTTTTTCAAAGGGGGAAGCAAACAAAAAAAAAGAGATAAAAAAAAATAAAAAAATAAAAAAATGGGCCGCTCCCAACAAAATCTCAAACAGCTCCGCATAGATAACTACAATAGTTCCTCTACTGGACACCAAGTTGGCTCTGGCATTTCAAAGCCCGCCTCGTGGCATAGGTCCAAGAATTCAAAGTTACAGAAACAATTCTGTGAGGCTACTCCTGCTATTATCGCCGCCATATCAACAGCCCCGAAGCCAGAGATGAAGGATAGGGAGAAGGGGAAGGAAGCCGAGGTTGGGGTTGAGGTCCAGAAGAAACAGAAGAAGATATTCACCGGGTGTACGATATACGTTAATGGATCCACCGCGCCGCTGATTTCAGACGTTGAGTTGAAGAGGGCACTGGTTGCGAACGGGGCTGCCGTGACGACAGTCATGAGTCGCAAGAGGGTTAGTCATGTTGTTCTCGCCAAACCTGTCGATGGACTTGGTAATGGGGGAATTGGGGGTGGGCTTGCGGCGGGAAAGTTACAGAAGGAGGCTTTGACGAAGAAGGTGAATGGTGCCAGATACGTGCGTGTTGAGTGGTAAGTTTTTCATCTTTTCCTTCTTTTCACCATATCGCATTTGGCTGGGATTGACCAACTTAACTTACTCGCCGCCATCACAGGGTTCTCGAGTCCATTGCGGCGGAGAAGCGACTGGCCGAGAGTAAATATCCCGTCTTGAGCTTCAGAGGCGGAAGTGCCTCTCTGGATAGCATGTTCGCGATGGTGGCCTAGCCCTTCTACCCTTTCATTTCTATCATCCTATCTATGCGTGCTTTTGTTTCATTGGACTCTTATACCAGACTGGAAGTGGAACGACGTTTGCCGCGGGAACGGCGGCGGGGGAGGTTATGCCCGCTGCCGCGGTGCGTTTATATTTTCCTACCACGCTGACCTGCCTTTGATTCGTGGTGGTTGGTTGATTGACCAACGGTCCCGACTGGTGCGGCATGGTTTTGGTCCTTTGATAACGACTCAAATTGCGTTAAAAACTCCTCTCTAGGGAAAGCGAAATGAATACTTGAATACCTGTATGTTGTATAATGCGATAGAATGAGGATTTGCATAGCTTGTCTAGGATTGTATCTCTCTCTCTCTCTCTCTCTCTCTCTCTCTCTCTTTTTGGCAGAGGGCGGGCTTGGCCCTTGGATTGAATCAGTGTTGTAAGTTGTACTCTACGGTTTGATGTTTAAATATTTCTATGTTTTTCTCTTTGGGCCTTGTAGTGGTATGATTTGTTGCATTACACTTGCGCGAGTACGTTCATGATAGATAAACATTCCCAGTCTGCGTTTACCTGAGTGGGTGTCTTATGTGATGTTTTGAGCAGAGAACACTAGGCTTAGGATACGGTATATGCGCAGTGCAGTACTGCACCGTGTCACGAACGGCAAGCCTACGAAAGGACAAATTTAACCTAGAAAAGGGGGGAGGGGGAAAGAAAATGACCTCGCTATGATTTACGGAAGAAACAAAACTTTTGGCTAAAGGAGACCAAAAGGAAAAAGTGAAGAAAAGAGATTCGTCTCAAATCCATCCTCTTCGTCACCACCACTCAAACAAGACTACCTAATCATTGCTCGCCCACCCCTCATTATCAGCCCGCCCAACACTCATAATCTCCTTCATATCCTCTTCCTCATCGCTGTTCAAGCCCAGTCCCGCACCGCCCGCCTCGTTCCTCTCCTTCTCAGCGGCAGCCAACTTCATCGCGACGCGGCGGAAGTAGTCGTGCATGCTGCGCTTCTGCGGTCCCTCCACTGTGCCAATGTACTTTTCGAACACCGCGTCGCCCTGCTGGACTACCTGGAAGATGGCTATAAATGCTTGCTCTGCCGAGAGCTTCACAGGTATGACAATGTCCCGGACTGAAGAGAAGATCATGGGCGCTAGGAGAGGGAGGTGGGGTCTGATTATCTGTAGGTCAGGAAAGAGAGATATGAGTGTAAGTTTTTAATTTTTGTGAATGTGATGAATGTGCTTTCTCTTTTCATTATTTTTCTAATAATGGATTGGAGGAGGGGGGGCGCTTACTTCTGGTTGTAGGCGGCTGACAGTTCGGATAACTACCAGCGCTAGACGTTTTGTATCTGTCGATGCGCTTAAGGGGTTTTTTATGGCTTGCGTTAGAGACTCTAAGATGCTCTTTGCTGTTTCGAAGGACTTGCTTAGGTCCGAGGATATTAGGAATTTTCCCGCGGCCAAAACGCAGTTGTCTGATATGAAGGGCTGTAAATAGCGATTTCGTTGTAAGCTTTCTTTCTTTTTCTCTAAGCTATCCCGTGTGTATCTGAGGGAAGGGAGCAGGGAGTGGGCGGCCGATGTATGAGAGCGGTAGGGGGGGTGCAAAAGAAAGCGGAAAAACAAAGTACAAAAAAACAACAAAGGGAAGACATACATTTTTGTGTGATACCCCTTGACTGATAATCGAAGGTGCCTCCTCAAAGAAGGGGGATTGAGCCAGACTAGCAGGCGACTCCACGAGAACAGCATTGAGGCCAAGAACTGATGCTTTTGTGAAGGCGTTCGAGACCACGTGGGTTCTGTGGGCGGTTAATAGAGGTTAGGTTGTATTTTTCTCCTCCTTTGTGCCTTTTCCTTGTGTGATGGAAGGGGGAGTGGGGAAATAGGAGATTACCGTATCACTCTGCTGGAATCGTCTGGGGGAAGGTGGAGCATTAGGACACCCAATAGGCGGGCTCTGGCAATGGCCATGCAGTCTGGTATTAAGTTAGTGGATGGATGTGAGGAGGAGGAGAATGGGGAAGGAGTATTACCGTCACCCTGATCGAGGTCGTCTTCTATGAGTGAGAGTATAGATGCTT
The DNA here is from genome assembly GCA_003316355.1 of Tuber calosporum. Taxonomy (NCBI): domain Eukaryota; kingdom Fungi; phylum Ascomycota; class Pezizomycetes; order Pezizales; family Tuberaceae; genus Tuber; species Tuber calosporum. Next base: position 5,013 of record QFET01014000.1, read on the forward strand.
TGGATGGTTCGCCCATGTTCCCACCGGCCTTGCTGATGACTTCGTAGAGGGCTTTCATCATGGCATCTTTCACACCGGAGTCAGGTGTCTTTGCTCCCGTTACCAATTCTGCGATAAGATAGTTAGCAATAATCTTCGTGGTACCTCGGGATAAGCAAACCAGAAATCAAGGGGTCAATTCTAGGTGTCAAAGTGATAAGGGTCCCCAAGGCCTTGGCCGCCCTGGTTCTCAACAGCTCACTCGATGTGTCTGCTAGAGATTTCGCAAAGGTTCTCTGCAGTTGGGGTAAGAACGGCTTCAGGTATATCGGGATCTTTTGTAGTAATAAGTTCAGGGTTAATAAAATCGCAGCCTTGACATCGACAGATCTCTCTGAGACGACACGGATCAGCGGCCCGGTGATCTGGGTGACGAAAGGACGCAATGATTCGCCGTTGGTTCTGTCGATGATGTCGGATATTGCTAGCGCGGATTGAGTTCGCTGATCGGGAGTTCCGTACATCAGGCCCTGCAAGAAGATGGGGAGGATGGCGTTGATTCCCTTTGGTAGAGAGAAACCTGGTAATTCTGCTCCGGGAATACCGACTTGCTGGAGGACCTGTCTGGTCGAGAATACGAGGGCTTCCATTTCCTCCTTTTTGAGCTTCCTAGTTAGCTCATTAAGGGCGCTCCAGGCATTCTTTACCACTTGCTTATCGCGGTCGTCAAAGGAGATCAGTAGTACGCGAACACAGTCTTGGGTATATTTAGAGTAGTCCACGTCTGTTTCTGCAAAGAATTTGGCGAAGTGCTTGCAGGCAGAAGCTCTCTTGTTGTGATCGTCGTGCTTGACTAATTTTAGCATTTCGCTCATTGCTGTGCTCAGGCCATCGTGCTCGTCCACCGAGAGAAGGACTGAATCAAAGGAGGCATTGAGATCCACGAGTAGCTCTTCGTCCTGGCAGACAATAATATTGTCCATCAGCGAGTTCATGATATTAGGCAGTCTCCTGTTAAGAGAACTGCCAGCAGCTTCGGCAAGTGATGAAAGTGCGCGAGCATTGAAGTGTGAGATTGGAGGAGCTAGCAATGTCGGAATGAGGACAGGCAGAATGATATTAGAGCGAGTATGCTCTGTAAGCAGTGTGAGGAGTGCCGCCAAAGCATGCTCTGCATCGTCCTCCGACCTGAGAAGACTGAGGAGATGTGGAAGAACCTGGTCGACGATCCTCTTGCCAATGAGTTTCTGGAGAGCATCGAACGCCTCTGCCGCAGCCTCTCTCACATCGTCGTCTGCGTCTACCAGTGCTGTTCGTACAACGGATACTAGAGTGGTTTCATAATCCTCTAGTGACTCGGGAGACGTAGAATTGACCACTTCCTTGAGGGCAATACAGATACCTTGCTTGGCATCCGTATCCGTAGCGAAGCGGAGGCCTTCCTCTAGTGTTGGTAGCAGGGTTGATAGCACACCCTCGCCAGCTTTCCGGATAAGTTCTCCAAGTGCCTGTCCGGCGATAACCTTTTGTTCGGCGCTCGAACTCGCAAGTCGTCGAATGATGAGCTGGGTGAGAGTCGGCACCAGCTCCTTGAGTGTTCTGGGACTTGACACAAGTGCTTTCCAAACCGCAACAGCTGCAAGTCTAACTTGACCGGACGTATCGCATCTGCATATGTAGAGTGCCGAAAGAACTTTGTCGCGTTTCTCCTTACCGAGGACTTCGAGAAGAGAGTTTCCGACTTCTCCCGTGGCCTCCAGGTCGCCTTGTTCGGCCTTACCGCTGATGCCAGTAAGATTGAAGAGAAGGTCACCAACCAGTTCAACTGAAGAGAGACGGATTCTGTGGTTGTTATCTGCAAGTCCTCGCTCGAGTTCAGGTAACAGCAAGTCGATGGCTCTGGTTGCAAAATTCTTGACCAACAAGCGACCAGCACGCAGGGAGGTCTCTCTGATAGATTCGATATCATCCGCAAGACCAGAAAGAATTGGGGGAATAATCTTGCTGAGATACGTACTGAAGGAGTTTCCGAAACAAGCCGGTAAGAAGATAAATAGTGACATGAACCCCTCGCGAACAGATGGTTTTGAGCTGTTGGCATTTTGAAGAATCGTTGGAAGGGTCTCCTCCAAGCGCTGGGTACCAAGCCCGGAGAGGACTTCCGAGAGCGCTTGTGCAGAACCCAATCTGTCTCCGGCACCAGTTTCGGACTTAAGGGTAGCCATAAGGCCTGGAATGATATCTGGTAGAGCATCCTCGCCAAGCTTCTCGACAAGTGATCCGAGTGCTTTCGAAGCAGTCGCTCTTGTAGCGGGTACTGGATCAACAATTGCTTGCTTCAGGCCGGATACCAAAATGGGGATATGAACCATAACATCCTTCCTCTCCGTAAGATGTGCTAAAGAGCCGATAATTTGGGAGGCCTTACGTTTTGTGGCAGATCGGTCTCCGAGGCCTCGTTCCAGGATGCGGACAATCTGCGTCATGAATCAGTCACTCGACCAAAATGGTTTGAGTCAAGAACTTACCAGTGCGAGTGATGGAGCATCTAGATAATGCACGAACGACACTTTCATAAGAACATCTAGGGCGTCGTCCGTATACTTTGTAGGATCGCTGAGTGCTTTCAACAGAATGTCCACTACGTCCTTAACTTCGGGGTTACTGATAACTTCACCAAACTTCTTCAAACTTCGGTTCGCGGCTGCTCGAACTTCTTTATGTGAGTCATTCAGGACAGTAGTTAATGGTGGGATAATCTCGGGAAGGCTAATAGCCAATTGGTGAGGCGCAAGGTAGGCCATTGCCCCAAGGGTTTCGCAAGCACCCTTCTTACTTCTCCATGCTGGTTCATCAAGGCCCTCCAAGAGATCCGGGAGAATGACTTTGACACCGTACGAACTCAAACTCGAGAAACAGACCTTGGCAGCGTCTGAGCAAGCTTCTCGAACATCGATGACACTGTCGCCGAAGCTCTGGAGCAAAAGTGGTAGTATCTGGATTACGTATGGTTCGAACAGCCTTCCAAGGATTAACGAGAGGAGTTCATAGGCAAAAAGTGCACCTTGGCGTGCATTAGGCTCCTTCTTGTTCTCTACCGCTCCTCGGAGGGTTGACGTGACCCTGTAATCCTTTAGTGCGGATATACCCCGTCCTTTGATCACGCCAGCAAGGCCATATGCTGCCCCCCTGCGTGCAGCATAAGCTTTAGCTGTAAATAACCGGCCTAGCAATCTCTTGATGTAATCTGGGGCCTGATCCCTCGAGGCTTTGATCAGTGGGGGAAGGCATTCCGCAACTGCATACTGTACTGTTTCGCTCGGGGTATTTAGTGTGGCCATTAGTCGATCAACAACACCGGGTATACGCTTGTCTCCGCTTCTTAAATGTCTCGCAAGGGCACCATATAGAATGATAACTGCTTCGTTGATTCTATCCCGAAGCTCTGAGCCATCGTCAGGTCCTTCCAGGCTCTGCTCGAAAACTTTCATAAGTTCTTCCACGTGGGTGGCGCCTTGGGTTGCAATGATTGCGGTACCAGCCTCAATCATTTCCTCCCGGACAGAGTGGCTTCGATCACCGAGTGGCCCTCCTTCAATTAGGAAAGCGCAAAATCCCACAAGCCTGGCTGAGGTGAAGATTGGTGCTAGCTCCTTGAAAGCGAGTGCAATGCCGCTCCTAGACCCCCAGGGATCGCGGTTATCAACCTTCTTAAGCATACCAAATTCGTCGTAGGCAGGAAGAATGGGTTTGGCCTTCTCGCGGTAGAGGTCCTGTAGGGTATCAAGTATATTCGAGAAAGCGTCAGGAAATTGTCTAACAGCTTCCGCTAAACTTCTCGCTGCTGCTGCTCTCAGCGATTTGTCCATGTGTTCTAAAAATGGAATTATTTTTCGGGCAGAATCCTCGTGAACTTCCAGGACGCTCTCCTCCCAGATTGATTTTGCTAGTTCTGCGTTCTCGTCGAGTTCGTCATGGCAGGCCAGCCAAAGCTCCTCGGCAAAGTCAAAATCTGTAAGATCAATTTCTGCATCGATAGCCTGTAAAGTTGCCGTCCGAACATTGACTTCTGGTGAAATGACACCGCCAACTAGGATTTTGATTTCGCTCAATGATATTGAGCTGGCAACACACCTACACAGATCAAGAAGGCAATCCTTGATTAGTTTATAGTGTGCAGTATATCGCTGCATTGAGTTGATCAAAAGTTTCAGTATGTTCCCACGAGGAACGTTAGGGTCAGTACCTATCACAGATTAGTTATAGCGACCTGAAAGAAGTGATACGACCACATACACGATTCTGTATGGAACGACAGGAACTCTATTGCGAGTACAATCTGTTCGTCAGCTTCTTCAGACGCTTCTACTGTGCCTACACCTCCTTTCTCTAAAACAAGACTAACGAAGGACAGCAAGTAAACGAGCGAGACAGTATCGAAGGGGCGCTGCTCTCCAGTGAAGCGAAGTCGATATAGTAGACGTGTTGCCAGAGCTAGGGCTAGAGTCAACAGGTGCGCTTTCCCAAAAGTGATTGGTATAGCGTTACCTCCGAGTGGTTCCTCTTGTACCTCGGGAGATAATTCTCCAACCTTCAACGCCCTGAGACTCGCGATACCAATAAATGCCCTCAGAGCCCCGAGTCTAGTCGACACATGTCCCGCACAGGCCTGTGATCTATAAGTTTCATCGTTTAATATGGGGGAGGGGGTTTAGGTTTGAGGCAAACAAACCAGATACGCTTTGACCCCGCTATCACCAATAACCACTCCCGCCCCAGCTTCCAGCACTTTGAGTAATGCTCTCACCGCCGCACCCACCCACATCTCTACGGCAGTGGGTGGCCCTTCGGCAAGGCATTGGATGACGCCGATACCTCTGCTCAGCTTTAGATTAACCTCTTCTACGTTTTTCCGAATCACTGCCTCCTTGGCGACTTGTTCTTCCACCCTTGCTTTCTCATCGGCATTAAGCTTGCGCTCGGCACCTTTTTTCTGTGCAAGTTGGGCCCGAAGTTCTGCTTCCCATTTCAGAGTATCTGCATCTTTTGACTTTTCTTGCCGGACACTGGCGCTGGATTTCGAGAGAACATCAACATAAGCTACTCCTGGCGGAGCCTTCCAGATCGCTGCTTCTTGAGGGCCAATTCCTCTTAACAATGACGGGTTAAGATCGTCTGTGAAGAGCTGGACAACCAAGGGTGTAATAGCAGCGGGCGCCACGAAGGCCAATGTTGCTGATGACTTCAGGGCAGCTCCCCGAATACAGGAGGATCTCCCACTCAAACCCGTGTATATCCTGATCTCGCCGACCAACCTCGCAGCTTTCTCACTCGCCAATTCTCCTGGGTCAACTCCGGTCTTTTGGCAAAGACGGATCCAATCAACTCCTGGCATAAGCTCATGATGGGAAACAACTGCAAGATTAACAAGCTGATTCTTGACTATCTCCTCGAGCACGGTCCCAGTTTTAAGCTCTCCACCTGGTGTATTGGCTGGGAGACAGATTGCATGGATAGCAAGGCCTATGTAAGTCCCTCCAGTCTTAGCAGCAGAAGGGGCATTGTCTTTCTCGTGATCCTCGATCTTTCTCAGCCATTGCCACACCCCGTTCAATACAACCTTACCGATAGCTTCTGGGTGGTGGAGGTAAGCGGAGGAAAGAGCAGATACGGCGTGGTTTCGGATCCCAGGTGGAGAATTGTGGGCACAGAGAAGGTACAAGAAGGTTAGAGCCCATGCGTCCGCGTAATTGGCTTCGTATTCTACATGATCTGCTGTAGCTGCCAGTGCTCTTATCGCCCACTTCTGGTCATCGACTTGTGTAAGCTTAGAGTAGACTTTGTGGTTCAAGAGAAATGATAGCTTCGGTGCTGTGGCTAGACATTGTTTGACTACGTCTGCCTTTTTGATTATTAAGGCTATCTTCTCATTATCCCACTTCGCCATCTTAGCCAATGCAAGCGCTGTAAAAACATAACCTGCTGTAACAAGACCAGTCTGGGTTGCAGGGAGTGGGTTTGTTACAACCTCCGTCCAGGAGTCCACCATTTCTTGCATAATTTGTTCACAAAACTTTATAGTGACGGTGTTTGGTGCCTCTCCCATATTCCAGATCAAATCTCCAATTTTCAAGATCCATATCCGCCTAAAGTTTTGCCGCTTATCCGTCAATCCTTTGTTGATAGTATCTACTACACTCTTCACTGGCTCGACCTCTTTCTTGAGTTCTCTGGCTAGGGAATGCAAGAAAGCAGAGGAAAGCTTTAGAAGAACTGCCTCGTTTTGTTCCTTGACAGCGATCTCAGCGAGGTTGGCAGAAAAATTTCCACCAACACAGCTAGACAAAGATAGTGTCTCTATCATAGTAGCATATAAAACGCGTTGATCTGCAGCTGTGACTTTTCCCGTCTTTACCGGGTTCACCAATTCATCTGTGATTTTGCCAATGGCTTGTTCATCACCCTCAAGGGATTTATTCATACCGGTTGTGAAAGCGAGGACAGCGCCATTACGAATGTTGGCATTGCTAGACTTGATCGAAGATAATAGTGGTTTTAATAACTTGTCGGCTATTGCCTTCGATATGCCGACCGTCGGTGATAGCGACTTGAAAAGTGAGGTAATCAGGCCATTCAACACAACCTCAGGAGACCGCAAAAGGGCCTTATCCAATGCAGGCACCAACTCGGCCTTGAACTCCTCGAGGGTGGTGAATTCTTGGAAAAAATCATGAAGTGACTCAAATATATATTGCGGAATAGGAGTCCTCGACATGATAAGCTCTCTAGTGTAGAATTCGTGAATTCCCTTCTTCAAGCCTTCCAATACCTCCTTCAACTTTGGCACCCTGGTGCACACCCCACTAATGACACCTAGTAAAAGCGCATTCTTTTGTGTCGATGCGGAATCCTTAGCCGTGAGGCCTTCAACCATCGTCCTGATAATAGCCTCATACTCGTTCTTCGTCGAGAAAGCTGCTCGCAGACCACGTCTAGCGGATGTGAGCGCAGACTTCTTGAGGCTGCCCTTCGCATGTGGTGATCCCATGCACAACCCTAGTAACGATACCTGCGCAGCCAGCAGGTCGTTGATATGAGCGTTGAAGAGCTCCAGCGACTTCGATATCTGGGATGTGATGACGGAGACCCACTCGAGTAGGACGAAGGCACTGGAAGGAGCAATTCCAGCCTTCTGTGATTCGTTCTTGGTAGCAGCGACGAGATACCTGATGTACGCACTAGAAAGTGCCTCAGACTCAAACATCTGAAGAAAGCACTTCCGAACAGCATCCCGGGAGCTCCGGTCGTGGTAGTATGGGTGCGTTTTGAAAAGTAGCTGGATGACAAGCAGAAACTCCTCCTGTGGAAGTTCTATTTAAAACCACGTCAGTTTATCTATCTAAGCATGGAGTCTCTGGGTGTATTTTGGGATGGGGATCTTACCACCCCGCTGTATTCGCTCTGTGAGGGACTGTAGTTCGTGGACTCGGCGTTTGGTAGAACTGCTCATAACGGACGAAACCATTGGGTTCCCTTCACTGGATGAGCCGTCATTGGCGTCGGACCCGGCCATGATGAAGAGGGCTAGTGGATTTGTCGTCTAGGCGCGATGGGTGTTGACCTGGTTTACCTTGAAAATGAATTGAATGATGGGAAAGAAATCAGCGGGCGGAGGTGGTGTTTAGTAGGGCAGACTCCCTCGGCGGAATGTGGGGTTTATTGCACGTGATGCGAGGGTACAAATTGTTTACCTACTCGTACAGGTTTTTGTGGGTCCTGCGGCATTTACTTGGCAGCTGCCAGCCCAACATCTTGCAAAGGGACTCCGGCGGTGCTTGGGGAAAATATGGCAATATTATCATAGCTGTACAGCTATTTATCAAGTTTATTCCTAACTAGAGGAGACCCCGCTATGCGATATCGTATTACTCGTATACTCGTAGAGCTTTGGATATGAGGATGCAGGTATTGATGCTGGTCCGTAACCCAAAACCAGGAAGGCATCCAAGCTCGCTGCGATGGATTTGTGGCCCTCACCAGAATTCCGGGTAACTTTTGCGAGCCTCACAAGTGCCCATTGCTTGGCTGGTGTCATGGTCTTGCCATTGATACCGTTTGTTGGAGTGAGTTGAAATGGATCACACATAGGCTACAACTCATTTGACACCCTCCGAGCCCTGAAATTATTAACGCCAATTGTTTGTACAACTCTTGATGTGAGCTAATTCCTAACATTATCTATGTTTCCTGAGTCAATTTGAGTGGTTATCTTTAGCAAGGATCTCATCACAACCGATTTTGTGACCGACTCGGTTAGATTGAGCTTATCGAGGTTTGATCTGATCTGATATTGCAGAGACAGGATGATTATAAATCTAGGAGTCCTTGCTCGAAGAGTCAGCAACCTGGTCCATTGTGAGGTCACTGGGAAACGCGTTGCCCAGCTTTTACCCTCCAACCGCTTTGTCGCGTCCCCCCAATTCCGCCCCTTCAACTGCCAAACCGGTCTCAGAAAAAGTTCTCAAGAGCTCTACGAGGATCCTTGCGAAGCCTACGAAACAGATCAGGATCACATGCCTCCTAAAAGTAAGAAGCGTCAGGCGGAGAAGTACAAAAATGACGACGGGTTCGTCGAGGATGCTGCATCGTCGGGGAAACGTCCTAGAGTAGAGATTGGGAAGAAATCTGTTGACAATGAGGGAAACCCCTATTGGGAGGCGAGTTTTTTCTTTAGACCTTTATGGGTTTTCTCCATACTTACAAGCCTTAGATCGGAGGCCGCTTCCGTCGTGTTGCTGTGAGCAAATATACTGGCAAGAACTTGATAGACGTTCGCGAGTATTTCGAAAAGGATGGAAAGGTTCTTCCAGGAAAAAAGGTAACATTCATTGTGTTTTCGCTTTCATTTTTGATATTCATTTGATACTAACACTATATTATTAGGGTATCTCTCTTACCATAGAACAATTCAACGCTTTTTTATCTGTCCTTCCACAGATTGAACAGCATCTTGCAGATGCAGGGGTTACAGTCGAAAGACCGAAATTTGGTGGGTCGACTGCTATTGAATATGAGGATGACGGTGGGGCCAAAGAGGAGGAGGAACAGGAAGAGCAACAGGAAGAGGAAGAGGAACAGGAAGAGGAACAGGAACAGGCAGAGGAACAGGAACAGGAACAGGAAGAGAAGGAAGAAGAACCGAAACCAAAGGCAAATTCTAAAAGAGGCAGAAAGTAAACATAGTCTTCAATGGAACATGGTTTACCTTGGGAAAATATCAAAGGTTTTTGTGCTCATAGCTATCTGCAGGGCCGATTAGTAACCTAGTGCTCGTATGAACCTGGCTCCAAATTCAGATTAATAGCTTTCAATGCCACAAGTGCTCCAGCTTCATGATTATTATTTCCCCTCTTTCCCTGTCTGCCTACCGTAGGCCATGTCCCGTCCTCTCAGTGCCTTGTCTCCTGGCCCTATGATCCCATGGTTGATTGTGCCACAAAGATCATATCATACACAATAATAAGCTCCGGTATAGTGGTGCTTGGCTCATCCAGGCCACAACCAATGTTAGAACGAAGGGTTATCAAGTCTATTCAAAATAGGGACATCACCAATCTGTGTTTCAGCTAAAGGGGGTTGGATCAAAAAATGATCGAAGGACTTGGAACGCACTTTTTCAGACCTGCAAGTTATAAGATAGAGCCCCTTCTAACAAAACAATAAACAATGGCATTTGGGGTGGAAGTGAAGAAACTATTAAAATTATAGTAGCAAAAAGTAGTGGCATTTATAGGGAAATAGACAATACATGCCTTCCACCAAACAACAAAAGGTAGAATTAGTGTTTTCTCTCTCTCAGATCAGATAGGTAGTAGTGTTCCCAGGGACTCCTAGGATTAGGGGTGTACCGGTTGAAATTCACTGATAAAATGGACATTTACTCTTGCATTCCGACTACTGAGCGATAACAATTTCCTACTATTTTTTTTCTTAGGCGGTAAAGAACCAATTACAGAAGGCCATTTTTACAACACTGGCCCAAACAGCGCCCCGGATTCAAGAAAGACAGTTATAAAGATCCGGATCAGAGGCGCTATAGCCATTCCTAAATTCAGGGAACCCTGGTGACAGTTGGTCTTGGTCAATATTGGTTCAGAATTCGGATGGCATGCCCAATGCAGTGACGGAATCATCATAGAGCCTTCCGCACTGCAGTGCTGGTACCCCCGGCTTTAGAACAAAGTGCGGTTGGCGAAAACGTCACTTCATTCAGGTTCTTTCAGAGCGAGTTACTGGTCCCAAGCAAGAAGTATTTGAAAACCAGGCTCCATGACAGCTAGAAGCTAAAGGTTGTGTTATTATTACTAGTTACACAAACCATGATATTGGGGATAAAGGAATCACATACCAATCTTAAGTACATTGAATCATTTTATGTAATCGTTTTAGGAGCTGGGGGAGAGAGGTACATACTACATTAAAGATTCAGCAAGGTTTGCAACGATCTAATTTATTTAACAATAAGGTTAGTAAAGACTAATAAGAAAGTATATAAGCATGTTCAGTTAGTGTTAATATCAGAATTGAGGCATTCAGAAAGGGAGGAGGAGGAAACCAGGATTTGAACAAGGATGGAAGAGATATAAAAGTCTGAAGAAGTGTATTATTATATTATTATTATTAATTCAGTTTTTATTCATGTTTAAGGTACAGAATCTACATGCAGCGCTAGCTATGGCAGTAAACAAACCTTCACCCCTGCCCTGACCCCGGAAAGCTATGGAAAAACCGTAAGGGAAGCCTGACCCAACCGGTGTAAAAAACTATCCTAACAAGCCGCCACGCAGTAATCTCAACCAGAGAGCCAACAAAACCAACATGAAAACAACTCCAAGCTCCGACAGTGAACCAGCCAAATGCAACAAAAGAGAACACAAAACAAGAAAACCCCAACACCTAAGACCGAAGTCAAACCAAAGGCCTAGGTACCAGACACACGTAGTTCCAGCTCCCATAATAAGCCGGCAAGGGCACAAAGTAGGAAGACATTCCTGTGGGCATATAGCCCGGCACCAAGGGTGGGAAGGGGCCACCTCAGAAGAGGAACCTAAACAAGCGAAGCCAGCTTGTGGCAGGGCCCAGTGCTCAGACCAGAGGACGGAGTGTCAGCCTGGGGGTGGTAGTAAGGTACCAGCTTAGGGGGGGCAGTAAGGTGCCAGCTAGGTGAGTAGTAGGATGCCAGCCGATCATCTGTCTGGAGGTAAGTATGGAGGAGGGGTAGACCCAAGGACCAACGGAATCGTGTGCGTGGCCGTCTAGGCAGTTCTCATCAAAGTGAGAGTGGGGGAATCGACCATCAGAGTGCCATAGCAATTGTAGGCCTGTAGAAGGTTTCCCCCTACTGCAACCCTGTCTCCCAGCCGTATAGGGAGGTCAGAGGGAATTCCCGGCCGTGCAAATGTTAAGCGAGGCATAGCAAAAAGCTAAGCAAGGCAAAACAAAAGCGGGGAAAGGAGAGGAACTATCAACAAACATGGCAGAAGGGGAGAGAGGAAACTCAAAGGGGTAGACCCTAATGAGCATGGAGAGGAGGGAATCATTAAGACAAATCTACACCCCATGGCATGGCCAAAGGGTGAGGTTGAGTCGAAACGAAAGTGGGGATGATTTCTCATGGTGTTGAGATTTCAATCGCCGGGTGTGTGGAGGAGACGGTCTGAAGAAGTGTAGAGTCTTAGTTATATATATTGCCTAGTGGTATGCTGTTTGTAGGGGCACACTCTATGGATTCTGATTTCACTGGCTTGAAATTCTTACACTTTCTAGACAACCAAAACATCTGCTTTTATATGGCAACTGCCACAAGACACCTATTTTTGACCCACATTAAAGCTCCATGCTTTAGAGTCCTTCCTTCCACCACAGCATCCCTCTCTATGCAATATGGAAGGTACAGTCTTACATGGCCCCTCCATGTTAAGAATAGTCGATTATAAGATCAAGCGAATCAAGCTAGACTTAATGGTCTTTATTGTAGACAGAGATTGTCTAAGAAGTCTTATGAGAGAATCAGGTGATAAAGACTATTTCAAATAAAACTTATGGTATTGATAAGATCTCTTCTGCCAGTGAATTGCTTGAAGGTAGATAAAGCTCAGGAGGAACTTCAAGATTTATAAGCTGTATCTGAGTATTCACAGAAAATATCTAAACTTGGGCAACTATATACTTATATAACTAATTTGGCATTCACGCCTAATTGTGGATACCAGTGGATCGTGAGAGATATTGTTTCCCCTAATTGCTTCCTGACATATTGAAGCTATATTTTCTCTAAAGGTATATTGCACTTTTCAGTCTGTGACATTATTCCTTCTTCTGTAGATTAAATCAAGGTAGTCTATTAAGAAATTTACAAATAGTTTCTCAAAACCCCAACTGGCCAGATTGTGTACTGACCTATATGCATCACGGTGTTTATCTCAGGTTCTTGCAGATGGCTTTCAGGATGGCATTTGGTAATGATCAGTTCAATACCCTATCGTATGGCTATTCGTCTCCTTTCACCTTGTTCTGAGTAGTCTATTGATGTAATTGTTAGGCACATAACTCCCACAAGGGCCCAGAGGAGCAGTTTGAGAGCTCTGGGCTTGAAACTCCACACACTAATACCCCCCTCCGGCCCCGACGTTGGCCCCGGACGACAGCACTGGCGCCTTGTG
>QFET01014009.1:0-13444 GCA_003316355.1 Tuber calosporum
ATAGACTGAATCATATATCGTTGCCGGTTGCGCGATATAGATAGTCGAACCTTAACACAGCCTTTCTTAAAAACAAAAAAATCTCTTCATAAGGAGTGGTATCGTCTAGACTTGAAAATTCTTACATGTAGCCTATTTATAGTTAACTACTATAAGAGTAATAAAACTGAAATATTATTGAGTATTGTAACATTCTTAAGTAGTACTATAGTGTTAATACTAACAGTTGACTAACTGTAGAGCTTTTATCCTGATAAACCTTTGTATATTTCTTACTTCTAAATGGCATTTTAAAAGAAGTACCTTACAGTTACAGGGTAGTCAATTCTGTAGTATTGGATTGCCTAAACTCTGTTGTTATCAAGCGAGGTAAAGAAATGTCAGGAAAAGTCTTTTGAGAATTAGTGGTAAAATATGAAGGTATTTAGAACTAGAATTAACTTGTTTATATTGTTAGAGTTACTTCTCAATGTCTTGATGATCCCTTACTGATAGGGAAAACACCAAACTCTTTATCCATGATTGCCAGAACTTATCTTGTTTATATAATTGAGGTAGCTTTTGTCAACTTTCACTTTGTTTAAATTAATGTAAGAATAGTTTGAAACTCAAAATGTCTGGCCCACTCAGTCAAAAGATCATTTGCATAATTTATGACTCCAAGGATGACTAGTACTCTATCAGTAAATAGTCTTCAATTCACTTACAAAATAAAATAAGCTCAATCTAATATCATCCAATTTCATACCTCTTATAGGATATTAGTTGCTCAGACTAATGGACTCTCTCTCTTACATATATGTATTTATATATATATGTATTCATATTATGAAGACTTTATATAATCAAATCCTACTATATTTCTACTATTACTACTCACTTGATATTGGTTATTACTTATTTGGGTTTATACTTGATAAACACTACCCCTTGATTATACCTTCCTACTTAGTTATCACTTCCTAAATTGTTATTCTTTCCATATTTTGCCTATCATTACTCACTCCTTGCTTTGACCCTTTTGAGTATTGCAATCCTCCTGCTATATCTTATGGATTTGTATAGTATTAGCAATCAACTCGTGCTTAGTTGCTTGTATTATATTACTTATTTTGTTAGATTCACCTAGTTACTTATAACCCTTGGATTTCACAATATAGTTACCTTGTTATGCTACCTCTCTTAGCATAGTAGTTCGAGGAGATATTTGTGCTTTTGTTAAGCTTTCTCAACTAGAATCTTTAATATTTAACAAGAGGGAAATGCATTAAGGATTTGGACTCTCAAGCCCTACAGGACTATTATCTCATAATAATACAAGTTAAATGATCACTCTATTTGTTCCATACCTTGTCCCTTATCAATTGAAAACCTATCTTTTGACTATTTTCACGTGATCCTAATACTATCTCGAAACTGCCTCTGGGAGTTTCGAGATACTTAGCAGTAGGTTACACTCTAGTGCTTAAATGTTCATTATATTAAATTGAAGTATATAATCTTATATTAAGGCTGAGCATCCCTGCAATAGGCACTACTTCGGGCCAGCCCGGGTTGTACTCATATAGTAATCTCTCAGTTCAGTATACTATCATGTCACAACTGTAATCTGTATACATATTGTCGTACCTGGATTACTACTCTTATTAGCCTATCCTTTATTAGATTACTTGTATTAGATTTGATTTTTTTGTATTTAATTTCTTTATATAAATGTTTAGATTCTGGTAGTTTGCTTGTTGTATGCTTTAAAGAATTGGTAGGGATGTCCTTTAAGGGTTTCAAGGAAAGTTATAGCTTATGTATACTCGTAGTAGGATATAGAGTATATGGTGATAAAGCCTTATCCTTTACATAACTCCTGCTCGAGTATAGGATTATAGTAGTTGTAGTCTAATAGGTAATAATCAGAGCAGTTGGATTACCGAGCCTAACCTTTTGGTAGAAATATTTTAGGTATTTAAGAATAATCTCATAGCTAGCCAGAGACATCAGACATCACACAGATACTGAGATAACGAAAATACTTGTGTGAACAGTATGTCTATTATGTTCCTTTGCTCGTTCAAAAATTCTATTGTATTCTCATTGTTGTTGCCTCTTAACAAGTATCCCTCAGATATAAAAGTGAAAGAAGGCTACTGCTTAAACTCTATTTTATAACTGTGTATATATGGTAGTTCCTGTTACATTTTTGTCACTGCAGTACGAAATATCTGATTCTCAGAATTGAGAATATAAGTTAGGATTGATTATCTGTCCTATTCTTAACAACTAGTTAGAAGCAGGAGTAGCAGGTGAAGACCTATGACTCTGGTACTATATTTAATATTACATACAGAAGAGCTGAGACTACCAACTATTGAAGAATATTGAGACCTCCAAGCTGACTTGGTATAAACAGGAGTCAGAATTGGAAAGAGAAAAAGACAATATACTCATAATTAAACAAAGTATCCTATGGTCAGGAGACCTTGAGGTAGACTAGGAAGAAGAGTTCACAGTAGGGAAACTCATTCAAAGAGAAGCTGAAAGATCACCAACAATACAGGAATTAATTCTAAAAACTGAAAGCATCTTTATGATAGTCTTTGGAATGTTAGTATATTCTGGAGTACACCTAAGAAGCATGACACTACCTTGTAGATCAACAGACTCTTAAGGAACTTTAAGATAACCAACACCACCACCAGGAAAAGGGAAAAAGGAAAAAAAATTGAAACCTCCTGATACCTGTGACCAGCCCCATACCAGCATCTGGAATGATGGCTGATGCTTCAGAATAACTAAGGAAATTAGAGATCACCTTTTACAACCATCCAAGTTCAATACAGAATACAAAACTCCTCAACCAGGCAGACTGAACTACTGGTTGGAGTGTTAGGGACACAAGATCTCCAGAGAAGATATAGAGGATTATGAAGCTCAAGTAGAACCTCCACAGCTCAACTATACCCTTCCTGCTCCAGTTGTTGGCCTGCGAGTCAACACTGACACCTTGTGCAGTTGATTGGAGACTCAGAAAGCTGTATTTTCGGAGCATCTCTTGTAACACCATACACGTCATCGCCTTCTGTCTGACTGGATGCTGTCCACAGGGTATATGAGAGGGCTTTTTAGACTACCTATCTCAGGTGAAGCAAAGTGATTCCGTTAAGATCTCATGAAGTTACAGCTAGTTGAAAATAATGGAGCCCAGGTAGTCCCCTAGGGGACAGGAGTGATAGAGGATGTAGGCTACTCAGGTAAACATCGAGTGTATGATGATGCCCCAAAATTATGCCATCATGGTTGAAGAACCAATAGGAATATGTTGATAAGGAGAGGCAGTAGAGACATGAAGGTATTGGAACTATCATAGACAATAGTAATCCTGAGAGCCATCTGAAGAGCAGGATAAGCTGGCACAAAGCAGACATGGTGAACAACTAAGCAAGCCCCTTGGTGTCTTAAAAAGCTATTGGCAAGTTCCAAAAGGGATAACCTAGTTTAAAAAGAGCAGAGGGGTCGGATCTCTCTAACTGAGCGGAGTAACACACTTTCAGAGAGAGAGGAGCTCCGACAGTACTATTGTTAGGCATATGGGTACATGGTACTGGAATCTAGCACTATATTCATATAAAAATTAGGCTGCGATACTAGTCATACGCCTCCAGCCCCATTGTGGGGCCCGTAAGTCACCTGTAGCACGTGTGGTAAAAAGTGTCTCCTCACTAAAAACCGTCACTTGGTGCACCTCTTATAATACCAAATATGTCATTGCCGTCAGTCCAAATAGATTACTTACATAGGTATAAGAAGAGTAAGACTCGGACAACCCAATGCAATTGGAATCAAGTGCATAGGATAAGTGTCCATAGAGGTATGGTCTACTCCGTACCTCCATCGCTGAAATGGGCCAAGGGTGACGGGACCCTCCGCGCAAAAATGAGAATATAATGAGTGGGCTCTAGGAGAAACAAGAGAACCCACTCAGACCATGAAAACATACCAATCTTGGTGTTATGGGGTAGCCAATTCGGTACTATTCAATTGACTATACCGTGCTTGTATTAAGAAAATCGGAGATCTGTCAGGAAAGCTCGGTAAAAAATATGGTTAAAGATAAAAGGGTTGACGAAGGCTTTATAACTTGTTATATTATTAAGGTCTCTTCTCCGTTGCTTGATGATCCCTTAACTACGGGATTTTTGATTTTTGATTATCTCATATATTCGCTGTTAACGTACAGGAACCTGCATGGAGCGCTAGCTATGGCATAAACGAAACGTTAAATTCAAACGTGCAAAACAAAAGAAATAACACCACAAGTTCTCCCCTTGTGATGACCATACCGTCACCGCGCCCAGCAATGGCGACTAATTCAGAAAGTATAGAATGAAATGATACCAAAAGAAATCATAACGGAGAGGAAAGATATAGCAGGAAAGTCAAAGCACTCAGTCTGAGTCAACGTCGGAGGAGGAGGAGGCAGCAGTAGGAAAAACTGCTGGCATGGTGGGTGGGAAATTCTTGAGAGTAGCACGGATGTATAAGGCAAGACCAAGGATAATGTTCAGGTCGGCCCAAACTGGAGAGCCATGGTCCATTGTAGACAGCTTCAGAAGGTAGAGCTGGCGTTCTCAGGACTTGGAGGTGCAGTGGAGAATTGCATGCTCGAAGGTTTCATCCTCTGAGTCGCAGGAAGGGCAGGTGGGAGAGCGATCGGCATCGTTCTATGAGGGTTGCGCAGCAAGATAGCTCTTGCCAGTGCGCATTTAGTGGATTCGCCTAGCTGTGAAGCGGTCGAGGCCCATGTAGGCATGTGGACATAGGGACGGCTTGTACTGGTAGTAAGGAGGGGGTGGGGACAGTAGTGTCCAATCAGTCAGGAGGTCC
Organism: Tuber calosporum; assembly: GCA_003316355.1. Taxonomy (NCBI): domain Eukaryota; kingdom Fungi; phylum Ascomycota; class Pezizomycetes; order Pezizales; family Tuberaceae; genus Tuber; species Tuber calosporum. The sequence goes on from QFET01014009.1 coordinate 4,879, forward strand.
TTTCTGCACTCCACCTTCATCAATTTGTAGGAGACAGCACCTGGGATCGGAGGAGGGGGGGCTACAACAGTGCCCGGTAGAAGGTGGGAGTTTATCTGTGGGAGTTTGACACCGTCCGGTGCCACCTTGACCAAGAGGTAGCACATTCCATCGATTAGGAGGTGAGAACGGACGGCGGGTATGGGCCTTGGCTGGTTCCAGCAGAGGGGGATGTAGTTGGCCCTAAGGCCATGAAGCAGGTGGCGGGAGGAGTCCCCTGCCCTAAAGTTGGAGAAGGATGGAAAGGATGGGGGCAGCCGGGCTGCGGCTGGGTTGATCTCGGGAGGGGAGCAGGCCAACCGTAGTGCGGCCATCCTGCGGCGATGGGGGAGGAGCAAGTTGAGAGGGGGGAGGCAAGCCTAACAGGGAAGGATAGATACAGGAGTCGATGAGAAGCAGTTGGTAACCCAACGTTGTCCTTGCTCGAAAAAACCTCTATCTTCCCCATCATCGCAGCGTTGGGGATAAGGAGGTTCGCTCTCTAAGTGAGGATTGGTAGTAGCAGGCCCATGGCCAGTCTGCGGTTCAAGTAGGGGACTATACCTATGCCAGGAGGAGAGAGTTGCCTGATGAGGCCGAAGGCCCCCTGAGTGAGGGCTAGCTTCAAGAGGGAGTGGGTGGAGGTTTCCATTGAGGGTGAGAACCAGTATCCTAGCCATCGGACTATGGAAGAGGGGTGGAAGAGACTCCTTTGGAGAGAGACCGGGGCTAGTGAGGGGCGAGAGCGATCCCTTGGAGTTCGATAGTGGATGAGTTTGGTTTTGGGGATGGAGAAGGAGACTCCAACTGGGGTGGGCTTCCTGTAAAGGCGGGTGTAGTAGTGTTGAAGAAGCTGTGTATTCCTCCGGTATGGCCCTGACCCAACAGTGACAGTAAAATAATCAACATAAGAAAACATAATCCCCTTTGGGATAGAAAAGTGCAGGGAGGAAACATAAATTAAAAATAACAAAGGAGAGATAGGAGAGCCCTTGGGGGCACCCACTTGAATAGGCAAGAAAATATTTGGGTTGCCCTGAAAAATCAGGCGGCATTTGCGGTCAGTCAAAAAGGAACGAACCCAAGAAACCATATAAGGAGATACGCCTTTGGCGTGAAGTAGGGAAGATAAACAAGTAGAGGAATTATTATCAAAGCCTCCCTTAATATCAAGGAAGAGAGTAGAGGTCTTGAGGCCTGCACTTCCCTTAACTACAGGATTTTGATTTTTTTTTTGATTATCTAATATATTCACTGTTAACGTACAAGAACCTGCATGGAGCGCTAGCTATGGCATAAATGAAACGTTAATTCCAAACGTGCAAGACTAAAGAAATAACCGCACAAGTCCTCTCCTAGTGATGACCATACCGTCACAGCGCCCAGCAATGGCGACTAATTCAGAAAGTATAGAATGAAATGATACCAAAAGAAATCATAACCGAAAGGAAAGATATAGCAGGAAAGTCAAACCGCTCAGTCTGAGCCATAGTCAGAGGAGGAGGACGCAGCAGTAGCAAACACTGCGGGCATAGTGGGTGGGAAGTTTGTGCGAGAAGTGCTGATGTATGAGGCAAGACCAAGGATCATGTCCAGGTCAGGCCAGAGTGGAGAGCCATGGTCCATCGTCTACAGCTTCGGAAAGTAGAGCTGGCGTTCTTTGGACTTAGTGGGGCAGTGGAGAATTGCATGCTCGAAGGTTTCGTCCTCTGAGTCGGAGGAAGGGCAGGTGGGAGAGCGATCGGCATCGTTCCATGAGGGTTGCGCAGCAAGATAGCTCTTGCCAGCGCGTATTTGGTGGATTCGCCCAGCTGTGAAGCGGTCAAGGCCAATTAAGGCATGTGGGTATAGGGACAGCTTGTACTAGTAGTAGGTAGGGGGTGGGGACAGTAGTGTCCAATCAGTGAGAAGGTCCTTTCTGCACTCTTCCTTCATCAATTTGTAGGAGACAGCACCTGGGATCGGAGTAGGGAGGGCTAAAACAATGCCCGGTAGGAGGTGGTAGTTTATCTGTGGGAGTTTGCACCCGACCATTGCCACCTTGACCAAGAGGTAGCACATTCCATCGATTAGGAGGTGAGAGCAGACGGCGGGCATGGGACTTGGCTGATTCCAGCGGAGGGGGATGTAATTGGCCCTAAGGCCTCGAAGTAGGTTGCGGGAGGAGTCCCCTGCCCTAAAGTTGGAGAAGGATGGAAATGATGAGGGCAGCCGGGCTGCCGCTGGGTTGATCTCGGGAGGGGAGCAGTCCAACCGTAGTGCGGCCATCCTGCGGCGATGGGGGAGGAGCGAGTTGAGAGGAGGGAGGCAAGCCTCACAGGGAAGGATAGATAGAGGAGTCGTTGAGAAGCAGTTAGTGACCATCGTTGGACCTTTCTCCAAAAGACTTCTATCTTACCAATCATTGCAGCGTTGGGGATGAGGAGGTCAGCTCTGTAGGTGAGGATCGGTAGCAGCAGGCCCATGGCCAGTCTGCAGTTCAGGTATGGGGCTATGCCTATGCCAGCAGGAGATAGTTGCCTGATGAGCCCAAAGGCCCCCTGAGCAAGGGATAGTCTATTGAGGAAGTGGGTGGAGGCTTCCATAGAGGGTGAGAACCAGTATCCTAGTCATCGGACTATGGAAGAGGGGTGGAAGAGACTCCCATAGAGAGAGAACGGAGCCAGTGAGGGGGGAGAGCGATCCCTTGGAGTTCGCAACTGGATGTGTTCGGTTTCGGGGATGGAGAAGGAGACTAAAGGTGGGGTGGCCTTCGTGCAGAGGCGGGTGTAGTAGTGTTCAAGAAGCTGTGTGTTCCTCCGGTATGACTCAGACCCAACAGTGACAGTAAAATCAACAACTTAAGAAAACATAATCCCCTTTGGGATCGACCAGTGCAGGGAGGAAACATAAATCATAAATAATAAAGGAGAGATAGGAGAGCCCTGGGGGGCACCCACTTGAACCGGTAAGAAAATATTAGGGGAGCCTTGAAAAATCAAGCGGCATTTGCGGTCAGTCAAAAAGGAACGCACCCAAGAAACCAAATAAGGAGATACGCCTTTGGCGCGAACTAGGGAAGATAAACCAGTAGAGGCAATATTATCAAAGCCTCTTTTAATATCAAGGAATAGGGTAGAGGTCTTGAGGCTTGCACATTGCAGCAGGCGGACCTCGTGAGTGAGGGCAGCACATGCGTCAAAGGTGCTGAGGCTGGAGAGCGAGCCAAATTGGTTTGCGTGGATGAGGACAACGGTGTGGGCCATTAGCTAAAGGCAGGTTGCCATTATCCTTTCTAGAATCTTGGAAATAGTTTCTAGGAGGACAATGACTCAGAAGGAGATGGTGGAGTTATAATCAAATTTGACAGGTTTGGAGAGGACAATGCCATTGGCTCTTTTAATCGAGGAGGGGTGGAAGCCATAGGTCAGCAGGGGACCTAGGAGGGAGGTAAGGAAGGTGGGGTTGATGTTGTTGATCCTTTTCCATATGCCATTAGGGTTCAGGTCGGGCCCAGGGGCTGCGGTGTTGGAGGACTTGCGGAGGGCGTGGGAGACCCCCTGTTTCTGAAGTGGCAGGGAGTCCGCGAACTGTCGCAGGATAGATGGCGAGGATTGGGGATCTTTAGGAGGAAAAAAGTGATGCAGGAGGGAGGTGTTTACTTCGACGGGTGTCGTGGCGTTGGGAAAGGAGGGGAAACGATCAGGAGGGCGCCCGCTAGCGATCCTGCAGGCAGCCCATACCAATTTAGAGTACAAGGAGGCGAGGTAAGAGTACCAGTGTGATACCTTGGGCTTTTTTATGGCCTTGAAATATGCAAGGCGGGAGGCACGAGCGCTGTTGGCGAGGGTTGTGGAGGGGACATGCGTGATATTCTTGCCTCTCTGTTGAAGGCTTGGCGCAGCTGCGACAGTTCAGCAGTCTACCATGGCTTTGACCTGAAGTAAGGACGTTTGTTGGTGTGTGCTGGGCTAGGAGGGAGGTGATGGTGCGCAGGTGGCGCTCGAACCAAGCACTAAGTGAGGCTGAGGTAGTGAGCGGGGAGGAGGTGGGACCAATAGATCCTTGATGAGAGGGGAGAGTGTGTGCCTATCCGTTTTGGTCCAGTTAGGAGTGGAGTCAGGCTGTCGTAGGAAGTGCGTGGATAGGGCTATTGCGATTGGGACATGGTCAGAGTCAGTGAGTGGGAGGGTGATACCCCATGATCTAACAAAGAGGGCAAGGGAGGGATTTGCGAAGGCCAGGTCTAAGACTCCAAGTCTGGATGTGCCATCGAAGGGGAACCTAGTGTATATGCCTGGTGTATGTATAAGTGAGTAGCCTAGCTCGCAGGCCAGGTCAAAGTATGGGGAACATAAACTAAATTCAGTATCAGAAAGGACCCTTAGAGGGTCGGAAAGAGGGTGATGGAGGGTCAAATACCCAACCAGGAGGGTGGGGAAAGCGTGTTCCCGGAAAATACAAGATGGGGTAATTGTATGGTTGTGGGATGAGCACCTGGTGGTGGAGTAGGCATAGTAAACGCGGAAGACCCGATGAGCTGAATTAAGCAAGCCTGATGGGGAGTGAATATCAATTGCAACAAAGTCCAGCCAGTCGAAGAAGACGGGTAGTAGTGCAAAAACTTGCATGAATTCAAGTAGAGCATAAACGGCCACCCAAGGTTTGGCGCCGTCAGTAGTAGGTGGGGAAAAAGATTGATAAGAGGAAAATATTGGTAGTTGCCCCTTGAAGACCGGAGGATCCTGCTGGGCGACCAAGTGTGGAGCGGTGGGCATAGCCCTATGGCTATTGAATAGGGACAGAAACACATTCCAGCTCCCAAGGCAGTTGTGCTGAATGTGGGTGAGGGTAGTGCCTGGAGTCTGCGTCAGGGAGGGTGGGACAGTGGGGGACTCATTGGCGAGGAAAGCCCGATGGGCTATGTGGGAGTGGAAAACTGGAGAGCCAGTGTTACAAACCTATCCTTAGTCTGCCGGACAAGGCACACTATCTTCTTTAACAGCAACAGGTAACGATACGTACCGCTCGTCTTACCGCTCTTTCGGTCTCGTAGCCTTATGTCGCCTAGGGAACGCTGATTCCTTTCACTCCTAGCCCGTGCGACTGCTCCTTAGCGATACGTTTTCGAGATCACCCTTCGGTCGGTTATGTAAACGGATGTTCGTAATAAGAGTAGAGTATAGATTGAACTAATAGGTAAAATATAACATAGGAAGTAACTTAGGTGGTTGCGTGAAGAGCTAGCTATCTGTGTCCTTGACCCTCCTTATATAGGTGCTCTTCCCACAACCCTAACCCTTGTGACTTTACTATGAGTCACCTTCTTACCATGACTGCCGTGTGAGTCATAGTATAACAAACATCCTATGACTCACAATTTGAGTCATAGTATACAATCCCCATAATATCCAATTTCCATAAAAGGTCCTGTGTGCTAATCGCGTCACATGCGTACAACCCCTGACTCATACTTGTAGTCAGGTGTGAAAGTCATATCATCGTATGACGTCACAATTGTGAGTCATGAAACCATAAACATAAATCAAATCAAACATCATAATCATAAATGATCTCACAAATCGTGAGTCATGTGAAACATTCCATATTGCTAAGTCACGATTTGTGACAGCCAGGTGGGGACTGGAGCAACAGATTTGGGGCGAGGGTCAGCTGGAGCGCCAGTTGGTGGGACTAGCTGTCTGGGGGTTGTGAGATCCATGGTGGCAGTGGTGGGGAAGGGAGTCCGGGGTGGGTCGGGTAGGGTGGGTGCATCCTGGTCCATGACATCATCAGGTCCTTGTATACTCCCAGGCTTAGAGGGGGCATCATCGTAAGTGGGAGGGAGGGGGCGGGATAGGCAGGAACGGTACGTGGCAGGATGGGGACCTGCACAACTAGAGAACATGAGGGGAGAGGCGGGACAACATCCAGCAACGGACTTAGTGTTCCCGCCCTTAGGGCAAGTGGGATTAGGACAGAGGTGGGCCGCTGGTGTATGTGCTAGAGCACACAGGAGACAGGTGGGGGTAGGGGCTTTGCACATAGGAGAGGGGTGGCCGTAAAGCCAGCACTTCCGGCATTGCAAATACTTCCCAGAGGAGTGGGCCTTTTCGACTTTGGACAGATGGGAGAAGAGACGGATGGTGGAGCCAAGCCTGCTTACATCGTCCGGGGCCACGATAACTACAACAGACGTAGTGGTCTTTGTTGCCCGAATGTTAGGGTCAGTTTGAAGGAAGCGTGCTGAGCAGATAACGACGTCAGTGGCATTGCCAACTGACTCAGAGAGGGCAGGGAAGAGGTCAGCCTGGTCCTCCGGAAGGTAGGCTGTAGGAAAGCTGTGGATTGCTAATTGGACCTCATTTGAGGCGCGGTGAAAAGGACGATAGGGGTTGTTTCCTACTGGAAAAGCTTGGTTAAGATGGTTAGTCATGGCTTCAAAGTAGGTCCCTTAACTATGGGATTGTTGTTTTTTTTTTTTTTTGATTATCTCATATATTCATTATTAAGGTACAAGAACGTGCTTGGAGCGCTAGCTATGGCAAAAACAAAACCTTAATTCGAAACAAAGGTCCTCTGCGCCCCAGGGATCAAAACCCGTACTCTCAGGACCCTCTGGTATTGGCTTAACCGCACATCTCGTCTACAAGCAAACAAAGCCCCAGCTGGCTAAGGAGACAACAGGTTGAAAGTAAGAAGCAGGAAAGCAGGAAAGCATAAGGAAAACCCTTGACGAAAACTACTACAGATAAGGGGAAATTAGCCACTACTATTGCACCCATAAAGGAGCCGGCAGGTTGGTGATGGACCTGGGATTCTGAGGTAACCGACGGCATTAACACAAGTCCAAGAGACAGTGCAATACTAGGACCAGGCGTAACCGAAGGTAGATTTGACCGTGGGTAAGAGTGGTAGAAAGGGGAGGTAGTAAGGTACCAGCTGAATAGGAGAGGGGCAGTAGGGTGCCAGCCATGGTTGAGGCAGTAAGGTGCCAGCTTCGAGGAGGGGGGAGCAGTAGGGTGCCAGCCGATCCACGGTGATAAGAGGAGAGAGGAGGAGAGGAGGAGGAGGGGTAGACCTAATTATCAGGGACAGAACCGTGTGCGTACCCATCTAGGCAGTTCTTAAAGAGCAGAGAGTGGAGGAATCGACCATTGGACTGCAAAGCAACCCTAGGCCTGTTGGGAGTTTCCTCCTACTGCAAGTGTGTCTCCCAGCTGTATGGAGGTAGGGGATTGCCGACCGTGCAAATGTTAAGCGAGGCAGAGCAACCAAGCTAAGCGAGGCGAAACAAGAGCAGGGAAAGGAGAGGAAAGAATCAACTAGGATGGAAAGGAGAGGATGGACTCAAAGGGTAGACCCTAATGAGTTTGGCGAGGAGAGATGGAGGTAAACAAGTCCCTACCCCATGGCATAGCCAGAGGGGGTAGGAACCCGGGTGGTGGAGTTGGTGATGATTTCTCGTGGTGTTTAGATTTCAATCGCCGGGTGTGTATAGGAGACGGAGGATGCGTAGAGGAGACTGAGGATGTGTAGAGGAGACGGAGGATGAGTAGAGGAGACGGAGGATGTCCCTTACCTACGGGATTTCTCTTTTTTTTTTTTTTTTTTTTATTATCTCATATATTCGCTGTTAACGTACAGGAACCTGCATGGAGCGCTAGCTATGGCATAAACGAAACGTTAATTCCAAACGTGCAAAACAAAAGAAATAACCGCACCAGTTCTCCCCTAGTGATGACCATACCGTCACCCCGCCCAAAAATGGCGACCAATGCAAAAAGTATAGAATGAAATGATATCAAAAGAAATCATAACGGAAAGAAAAGATATAGTAGGAAAGTCAAACCAATCAGCCTGAGTCATAGTCGGAGGAGGAGGATGCAGCAGTAGCGAAAACCGCTGGCATGGTGGGCGGGAAGTTCGTGCGAGTAGTGCGGATGTATGAGGCAAGACCAAGGATAATGTCCAGGTCGGCCCACAGTGGGGAGCCATGGTCCATCGAAGACAGCTTCGGAAGGTAAAGCCGGCGTTCTCGGGACTTGGAGGGGCAGTGGAGGATTGCATGCTCGAAGGTTTCATCCTCTGAGTCGCAGGAAGGGCAGGTAGGTGAGCGATCGGAATCGTTCCATGAGGGTTGAGCAGCAAGATAGCTCTTGCCAGCGCGCATTTGGTGGATTCGCCCAGCTGTGAAGCGGTCAAGGCCCATGAAGGCATGTGGGCGAAGGGACGGCTTGTACTGGTAGTAAGGAGGGGGTGGGGACAGGAGTGTCCAATCAGTGAGGAGGTCCTTTCTGCACTCCTCCTTCAACAATTTGTAGGAGATAGCACCAGAGATCGGAGCAGGGGGGGTAGACACAGTGCCCGGTAGGAGATGGGAGTTTATCTGTGGGAGTTTGAAGCCGTCCGGCGCCACCTTGACCAAGAGGTAGCACATCCCATCGATTGGGAGGTGAGAGCGGACGGCAGGTATGGGCCTTGGTTGGTTCTAACGGAGTGGGATGTAGTTGGCCTTAAGGCCACGAAGTAGGTGGCGGGAGGAGTCCCCTGCCCTAAAGTTGGAGAA
>QFET01014016.1:0-14651 GCA_003316355.1 Tuber calosporum
CAAAGGTTGTATCCACACAGTCAATGTGGAATTCCTCGTCCGGCCGCCGAATCACCCAATGCCGGTGTCCAAATCCTGTAGTTGAGAAGGTCGATTCATCCGTCCAGATAATTCTACTCCATTCCTCATATGTCCAGTGAAGTCTCTCCTGACACCACGGGACACGCTTGGGTTTGTTGGCTGGCTGAACACTAAATTTCCGGCGGGGAATGCGCTTGTGATATCCAAGCCTTTCCATCACATTTTTGACTGTCTTTGCAGAGCAGCTATAACCCATTTCCATTACAATTGCCTGCCACGAGAGCCGTCGGGTGGTAGCATCACGCGTGATAAAGGAGACAAGACGTTCAATTTCAACATTATTGAAAATTGGTGGCCGACCGGTTCGTATTTGATTAGAGGGCTTACCATTCTCTTTTGTCCGCTTGTAGATCTATTATACTTGAGTTAACTGAATGACAATGGCTGTGTATCACCAAAAAGAGGATAAAAAAAGCTCCTCCTCTCTTAAGAATCTCATCCTACCTTCTGGCAAGTCCGGCGGTCAATTCCTAGCTCCTGTCCAATATGCGTCCAGCTCAAGCCAGCATTTTCCCGCAAGGTAACAACTCTTATACGTTCGTCTCGTGTCGTCTCTGCATGCCTTCTGTTGATGAGCTGCTGATCACGCGTTCCTTTGGATTTCATGCTTCGTTTTGGAGGTTAGGTGGTTGTAACGGTATGTGTTCAGGTTTGGCTGTCAACAAACGATGTTTTTCTGTCAGTTTTTGGTTAGTTAGCACTGTCTCAGAATTGACCGTGAACTTAAACATTTCCATCAAAATTTGTGTCACCGCGCCGCACTTACCCTTGTACCCTAGTACAAGTAGAAAAGAAAAGAACCTGTTGGCAAAACAGCATGACAAGGTATAACAACCATTTTGTTTACAAAATGTTTATGCAGTAAAATCAAAAGTTATGTATAAACTGGTGCCTGGGAGTGGGTTTTGGTTTACGACAAGGATATTTTGCCAGCAAAATAAACTATGTCTTCCATGAAACCAGGTTCCTGGAGAAGCAATTGGTTCAATAATTATATTAACAAATAATTTGCAAAAAAGTGAAAGAAAGAAAAGAAAAAAAGAAGTATGAGAAACCAAGGCAGCTGAAAGTATTCCCAAATACAAAAGAGGGTTTAAAAGATTCATATACAATAATAAAATGGTTGATTATAAGTTTTATCACAAAAGGAAATAAGTCAATTTGGCTAAGAGCATATCAGGTAGCCTAAGTAGGTTGCATTTCAAGTGTGATATTGAACTAAGCTCATATACTTTGATTAGGCAATTTACCTATTAATCACAAGTTATTACAGGACAGCCAATTCAGTACTTATGAATTACCAAGGCCATGCTTGAATGGAGGGTGATGCAGAATTGTCAGAAAAGCTCTTTGGTAATGTGGAAGTAGAAATGAAAGTGTAGGTTAATGAAACAGGCACTAGCCTGTGTGAACAGTTATACAGGGTAACGGAATCTTACTATGTTTCTACTAATAGTACTGACTTGATGTAGGTTATTACTTATTTGGGTTTATACCTGATAAGCACTACTGTTTGGTTGTCCCTTCCAACTTGGTTATGACTTCCTAACTGGTTATTTTTTCCTTGTTTCGCTTATCACTACCCCTCCTTGCTTCTACCCATATGGGTATCACTATCCTCCTGCTTTAGCTACTAGATATATATAGTATTAGTGATCTCTGGTTCCTTTTTGTTTGGATTCAATTAGTTGTTTTGTTAACTGTATCCTGTCGCTTTTAACCCTCTGTTTTTGGAATATGGTTACCTTATTATGCTGCCTCTGTTAGCATGTTTGTTGGGCAGGATGTTGGATCATTTGTGTAGTTTTCCTAGCTACAATCTTGGGTATTTAAAGAGCCTGCAATCCCTTAAGGATTCAGACGCAAAAAAAAGCGCCTCAGAGGACCATCATCTTTAATACTTCAAGTAGAACAATCACTCTATTATTTCTATAACTTTTACCTTGTCGATTGAAGACCTATCCATCAATGCTTCACCTCATATCCTTATAGTATTTTCAGGGTCCCTTTGTGATTCTAGAGATACTTGGGAGTAGGTTACATTTTTTCACCTTAACTCAAGTATACCTTAGATCTTCAGCAGAGGACTAATCAGCCTTCGCCTACCTTAAACCTGCAATACTAGTACACCTCCCTGTTTCCAAGAAAGGCCTTGAGTGGACTCCTGGCGAGACCAGCTCACCCTGGCTAGCAACCATTTCGCTTCCAAAAGATACCATAAGGCACTTCACTAGAGGATCAGTAGCATCCTCTTCAGGACCCGCAGGTGAAGCACCAGTACCCCCACCTGTCCCAGCATCTGAAGATTCAGAACTATTTTTGGTAGATAGCAGCAGCAGCGAAGAAGAGGACCAAGACCAAGCCCTAGCTCCACACCAAGCCCAAGACCAAGCCCAAGTCAAAGAACAAGTCGAAGAAAAGCTCCACCCGAAGTCCAATCCAAGCAAGAACCAAGATCAGAACAAGAATCAGATTCCGATCCAGAGGACGCTCCAAGACCAACACCCCCAACTTCACCACTTAGACCACCTAGTCTTCCAAGAGAATCAAGAGTACCAAGCCCTACACCAGACAATTTACCAAGTCTATCAAGACCACCTAGTCCACCAAGTCCACCAAGCAATCCAAACCCTGCACCCATCGCCATGTCGGTCCCACCCGAGGGATATAATCACCCTAAATAGCCTGCACTATTTACATTCACAGGAGAGGGAAAAGATCGAGACCAATTGAGACTCAACTCTTGGTTCAACACAGTCCATCAATACATCGTCAGATTTGGCATAACTGAGAATGCCCTTGAAGCCCTACAATACTATGGAGCCTATTGCAGAGAAACAACCTTCACTAAATTCACCCAATATGAAGCTTCCCAAGGAGACCACACAGTTGCTGGACTCAAACAGAAATTCGAGGCCTACTTTCTTCCTTCTACATCTACAGATACCATCTATGAACAGTGGCTACAAGTCAAGCAAACTACCACGGAAAAAACAGCACAGATTACAGATACTGTAATTAGACTTGAAACCTTGTGAAAGAGTCTCCCCCCAGGAACAATTTCAGACTATTCACCGAAGCAGAGACTCCTAAATGCAATGGATATCAAGCTCAAGCGAGAAGTGAAATCTTACATCACTTCAGACACCTCCTTTGACCATCTAGCAGAGATAGCGGAAAAGCAAGATGTAATTGCCCACTCTACAGCTCTCTATGGAAATTGTCAAGGAAATGCAACCTCTAATGCAGTTTCCCCACAAGGACCTAAGCGACCCCAGAATAACACCCAGCGAAATCAATCAAGATTCTCCAACAACACCACACTGCATCCGAGAGAATCACAGGCTGTGTATGATCGGTGCAGGAGAGACAATGACTGTTACTATTGTGGAAAATATAGACCCTACTGTGATAACTGCTTTGAGAAGAAGAAGCATAGGAGCACCTACCAGTTAGGAAATGGAGGCACTGGCGGATCCAGGAGACTCCAAAATGTCAGGAGAACATAGAGAACTAGGAAGACGATCCCTACATGAAGGAATCAGTTACAGTTACCACAAACTATGCACGACCTAGTCGAACTCAATCCCAAGCCTCGAAGTATACATCACAGTGAATGGCCACAAAGCAAAGGCATTATTCGATACATGTATCACAGGAGACAAACTGATATCAGGAGAGTTTGTCACTAGCCACCAAATCCCCACCAGAGACCTCGAAACTCCAATCAACCTGAAGATGGCAGTTTAAGGATCACGCTCAGCAATCAACTATTTGGCAAAGCCTGTTATACAATTGACAAGGAAAGCAGCGATAGCTCTAAAGCCCTAGTCGGTTCCCTGGACAACTATGATATCTTCTTAGGAATGCCTTACATTACTGCACACCATGCTGTAATATATTGCGGAAAATCTATTATCACCTTCTCTGATAAAGGAATCACTTTAACCTGCAAGAAAGCAACTCATCAACGATTATCAGCCATGAATGAAGCAGACGCCCCTTATTTCATTTCTGAGTTTCCTATAGTATTCTCTGGCAAGAAGATATCGGAATTACCACGCATGAAAGATGTCTACCACCACATCCAGCTATAAGACACAATTTCGGACCATAATCAAAGATTCTTCAAATTCCCTGAGAAGATCATACCAGCATAAAGAGCATTATTCAAGACTGGAAAGTCAAAGGAATCTTTTACCCAAGCGAGGCACCCAACCCAGTCAACTGATTCCCAAAGTTCGAACCCAATGGCCATATCAGACTCGTTGCAGACCTTGTCCCTGTAACCTGGGAACATGTTCTGGTACCTCTATTACCACTCTCGTTAGCCTTTCCTTTGTCAGATTACATTCATTTAATTGGATTTCTTTTGTATTTGATTTCCTTACCAGAATCTCGAGATTCCGGTGCCCTGAATACTGTATGCTTTGTAAGATCGGCAGGATTGTGCCCTAGGAGTTCCAAAGGAAGGAACAGGTTATGTATACTGGCGATAGGATAGAGGCAGTTTTATGGGAAAGCCCCAGGCTTTCTAGAACCACGGTAGGGCCGCAGGATTCCGGTAGCTGTACACTCACTGGTAATGATGGAGGCTGCGTGTTACACATATAGGAAATGGTACAAATCAGTTGATGTGATAGTATATAGAACCGGGAGGTTACTATATGACTACAACCCATGCGGGCAAGAAGTAGTGTCTATAGCAGAGCTGCTCAGCCTCGGTGAAAGATCTAGACTCTAATGTAAGGAGTACTATGACTCTTGATAATCCGCATGCATATGCACTTGAGTGCATATATGCAGGAGAGACGGCCATCCCGACTGATCAACTGGTATTCCGTAAGTTGTATGCAACTGGGTTACATCTACTTGAACTTAGTTCATTTGGCAAATAGATTGAAGGCTATTTACTGGTGGAGTGATAGACACCCTCAGAATACTAAATAGTTCGGGGGATCATTTGACTGAGCGGGGTATACATTTTCAGGGTCAAATTGGGTTTCCACTTACCATGACCCAGGCTATGATATCTAAGAATACTTCATATATATGGCTAATATAAGTACCAGGAGATTTGTATAAATAGCTAGCAGCTCCCTATAGTTAAGGGATCATTAAGCAATGGAGAAGAGACCTTAACAATATATTCAGTTATTGGTTAAAACAACTTTAAAGCTTTCGAGAACTATCTTACATTTTATCTTTATTCTTACCAGAGCTTTCCTGACAGTTCTCCTACTCTCTCGATACAAGCATGGACTATGCAATTCAGCATTACAGAATTGGCTACCCCATAACACTGTAGGTTTCCAGAGCCTCAGCTCTTGCCAGAAAGATTACAGGTATTTAAGAGTGGTCTCCTGGCTAGGAGGGGACATCAGACTTCAGACAGATGCCTAAACAGTGAATACACTTGGTTGAACAGCGATCCTATTGTTCCCCTTTATGCTATAACCAACTCTAATTTAATCCCATAGTTTTCGCCTCTTGGCAAGTCTCACTTAGACACTAAAGTCATAGTAGGCGACCACTTAGGCTGTATTGTATAACCGTTCACACAGGTTACCGCCGGTTACAGGGCCTAGGAATGATATTACTACTCAGGACCATGGAGTGATTCCCAACCAAGCCATGATACTCAGAACTGTGGCCAGAACAAGGTTCAGGTCCACCATTGACCTTGCAAATTGGTACTTACAAATTCGAGTTCTCGCCAGCGATGAGAAATACAAAACTATTAAGACAACCTTTGGATCCTTTGTATAAAGAGTTATATTGCAAGGAGATGCCAACGCCCCTGGGACAGCTATGAGAGTTATCTAGTTTGTCCTAGATGGATTTATTGGAAATTTCGTTTGGGCATTCATGGATGGCATTACCATCTACTCAGAAACAGTTGAGGACCATATTTCACACACCAGATCAGTCTTGCGAAGACTGAAGCAGCACTATATCTAATCATCGCCAGACAAGTGCAAATTCTTCGCTACCAAGCTCTCAGTTCTAGGACCTTTTATTGATGAGATAGGAATTCATGTAAACCCAGTAAGAATTCGATCAATCCAAGACTGGCCCAAACTAAAATCGAAAAAGAAGGTACAGATCTTTCTTGGAGTTGTGATATATCATGCACAATTCGTTCCACAACCTGCCTCCACCACAACCCCCACCTTAGACTTAATTTCGCAAGAAGTGTTTGTATGGCGACCCTTGTATGATGTAGCCTTCCAATAGGTTAAGCGTTTAGCCAAGAATACAATTCCGCTCTGCCTCATCTCATATAAGACATCAGCTCATCCAAAAAACCTTATTACAGATACTTTTAAAGTTGGAACAGGGGCATGAGTTGGCCAAGGACCATCACGTAAGAACGGATACCCTGCCGCTTTCCACAGCAGAAAGTTTGCAACAAGTCAGCTGCACTACCCTATCCATCAATTTGAACTTTTAGTGATTGTGGATGCAATTGAGGCATTCCATCCGGTTCTATATGACCCCAAGTTCACTGTTGTGTCTGACAACAAGGCACCATCCTTTTTCCTGAAGCAAATTGACGTACCTTACTGCCAAACTAGATAGCGCATGTTCCTGCAATCTTATGATTTCTATATCATACATAGACCTGGCAAAGACAATGTCCTTGCAGATGCACTATCAAGGATCTATGAAGATACCCCAGCTGAAGAAGACCAAATACTCGAAGACCTTACAGAGAAGAAGCCTATAAAGACCACCTCCTCCGCCATGAACAGTGTATCAAGACACTACCTCAACATCTCCGATGCCCTAGACCCTTCTTCTGCCCTCACTCTTCAAGTTCCCTCTCACACTCTTACTCCTGAACACTACTCCATATGGAACTCACATCATGGCACTAGCTCAAACCCCTTCACCTCCCAAGACATGAGTCACTACTCATATTCTCAGGAACAAGCTATGGACAAAGTGGTAGATACCCTTGAGCTTGCAACCAATGCCATTCAGGGTTGTGAGATTGTCGAAACCTGCACCTTTCTCAGCAACCCTTAAGAGCCATTCCAGCTCAGAGTAATTTTTGAATGAGCTAAAGCTTAACTGTCTGGCCTTGCGGCGAGAATTAAGAATCCTCCAGGAGATATGGACCAACCTCTGCATCCAGAAGCTTTCACCAACTGTTTTAAACGAATCCATGATTCTATCACTCAACTGGAATCCCTTGCAGTCACCACCTCCGAAAATATTGCCCCCAGCAGTACACCTACTCAACCTGACCCTTAGCCCACACCAGTCCCTCCTCAACCCCCTGTCAATGAACAGGACTGACTTCTTAAATCTAATAGACACAGGGCCATGCACCGGACTGCCAGTGTTTAGGGCGAGTGCTAAACCCACACAGATGGAAAGACTACAGGATACTTTCCCATAGGATCTCACGATATTCCAGGACCCTTGCCTCTCTACTTTCATCCAACTTTGTCTCCCCTCATCATCCCAAGCCCAGAGCAGAGCACAGATATGCTGTTCCACCACCCTTTCACGATGATGATGGCTACCCAGTCTCCCCTACAGTTATTGATAAAGGAAAAGTAAGGGAAATACTGGATATCGACCAAGGATGGGATCTACCTACCTCTGAAGTACTTGTTGATTATGAGGATTGCTTCTTTGAGCAGTCCTCATCAAAGCTTGACCTTCGCGCTTTTCAGCTAACGAACTACATCAAAGGAAAGTGGTACTCCTGCATGCGAAATGCTACCCAAAATGACCCTCTCCTTAAAGTAGTTACTAAGGCTATCGATCACCCAGACTGGCTCTTATATGAGGGAGTTCTTGTCATAAAGGGGAAGGATGACAGTAGAGACCGTCCTCATATCCCCAATGAAGCAAGCTATGAAGTTGATAATTTCAGAAGCGAAATTGTACGCATTACCCATGAACAAATGGCACACATGGGTTGGCAGAAATATATTCAATATACTTCAAGACACTTCTACTGGATCTCGATGAGGAACGATTTCAAAGACTATGTCAACAGATGCCACCTATGCCAGCTCAACAAGCAACCTACTACTATTCCTAAAGGTTCAGTCACCCCTCTGCCTGTCCCTAGACAGCCATTCTCGTCCATTGCAATTGACTTTGCAGGACACTTCCCTAGCAATTCTAAGCTTGATCTGATCATAGTTGTTGAGGATCGATTCAGTGGCTTTACCTACCTGATACCAGTCTCCCAGAACATTACAGCTATCGAAACAGCACATACCCTAATTGAGCTAGTCTACTCCATTCATAGTTTGGCTACCTCCCTAGTCTCTGACAGAGACCCCATGTTTTCCTCACACTTTTGGACACAGCTTATGGCGAATCTCAATGTTGATCTTAAAATGGCTACAGCTTACCATCACCAGACCAATGGACAGACTCAGCGCAGAATCAGAACTGTTCGTCAATGCCTTAAGAACTATATTAACCTTAAAGGAAGCAAGTGGGTTCGCCACCTACCTCATGTTCAGACTGTACTCAATACACACCCCACTGAGAGCCCAGAACTCTCCCCACTCGAATCCACCTTTGGCAGACAACCAAACATCCTCTGTAGCGTCAGAGATCTCGCCACTTCAGTACCAGCAACAGACCAGATTGCCTCACAAATCATGAAGAACCAGCAACTCGCTAGAGATGCACTCAAGAAGGCCAGAGCATGCCAAAAGACCTGCAGCGAAATCAGTAGAGAGGATGGACCCCCAATCATCTCACAGAAACTGAAGTTATCCTCAAGTTAGCACCCTATATCCATAAGGTTGGACGAAATCACAAGCTAGTTGGACAATGGTTAGGACCTCTCTCAGTGACCGAAGAACCTGATAGACACAACAACTTCAAACTCATACTCCCCCCAGTAATGGCAGGAATCCACCCATGGATCTATCAGCACCATCTTCGCATTTACCTAAGACCCAACCCCTTCCCCTTCCTGACAACATCTGAACCTGTATCAGAAGACCCAGTCACTATCGATGCAAGTGTACTAGAGCAATGGGAAATTGAACAGATACTCAAAGATTGATTCTATTGCAGCAAGAGACAGTTATTGATCTATTGGAAAGGCTATGACGAAATCAAAGGAACATGGGAACCCATCTACAACCTAGAAGGCGCCAGCACCCTCCTTAGATCCTACTGGTTCGATACCTACAAGGCATCTATATCTTTTAGACTCCCTTGATCCTATAGCGAGACTTTCTCTCCCTGGACACTTTATAAACTAGACTATTCCCCCCCTCTCACCTGAGCTTGACCCTGATGGATTTTGGAAACTCCTCCAAGACTTAGACTACTCAGAATCTGATACTAGTACAACATTCTCCTCCTTAAACGAATCTGAGATGGAAGGTTAACTGCTTCCTGGTATTAGCTTTGCTACTATGGGGCTTATAAAGGTTTAAGGTCCTGACATCAGTGATTGATATATATTTACTGATTAAGTTGTATTTTTTGAAATTGAGTGGAATACTGCATAGGTGGGTTGGTCATTAAACCCTTTAAGATATTCCGTATTGTTTGTTATGTTTTTATTTCTTTTAAGGGGAATGTAACGGAATATTACTATATTTCTACTATTAGTACTGACTTGATGTTGGTTATTACTTATTTGGGTTTATACCTGATAAGCGCTACTATTTGGTTATCCCTTCCTACTTGGTTATGACTTCCTAACTGGTTATTCTTTCATTGTTTCGCTTATCACTACCCCTCCATGCTTCTACCCATTTGGGTATAGCTATCTTACTGCTATACCTACTGGATTTGTATAGTAGTAGAAATCTCTTGTTCGTTCTTGTTTGGATTCCATTACCTATTTTGTTAGCTCAATCCTGTTGCTTTTAACACTCTGTTTTTGGAATATGGTTACCTTGTTATGCTGCCTCTGTTAGCATGTTTGTTGGGCAGGATGTTTGCACATTTGTTTAGTTTTCTTAGCAACAATCTTTTGAATTTAAAGAGCATACAATCCCTTGAGGATTCGGACTCAAAAAAATGTCTCACAGGATTATCTTCTTTAATACTACAAGTTGAACAGTCACTCTATTAGTTCCATACCTTTTACATGTCTATTGAACACAAATCCATCCACGCTTCTCCCTGTATCTTTAGGGTATCTTCAGAGTCCCTTTTACATTCTTGAGATACTTGGGAGTAGGTAACAACGATGAGCTTACACAGTAGCCTGCAATCGCTTTGGTGTCTAAGCAAGACCAGGTGAGAGGTGAAGATAACGAGACTATAATAGAATGGTTTATAGAGCGAAGTGGAACAATAGGAAAACTGTACAACCAAGTGTATTTACTATCTAGGGATCTGTCTCAAGTCCGATGCCTCCAGCTTGCCTGGAGACTTCTTTTAAACAAATGAAATATTTCCTCCTACAGCTGAGGCACTGGAAACCTGCAGCCACTATCATCACTGGTGAGTGCACCGCTACCGCAATCCTGTAGCCCTGCTTGAGTCCTGGAAAGCCTGTATCTTACTCACAATACTGCCTCTATCTTACCCCTGGCATACATGACCTTTTCCTTCCTTGTAACTCCTTGGGCACAATCCTGCCAATATTCTAAAGCATACAAGAAGTAGAGAGTGGGACTATAGATATTCTGGTAGGGAACCAAATTACAAAAGAAATCAAATCCAAGGAAGGTAAGCTGACAAAGGAGAGGCTAATGAGAGTGGTAATAGAGGTACTGGAATATGTAAACATGTTACACTTAACTTATGTTATATTTTGAAGGTCTCTTCTCTATAGCTTTATGATCCTCCTTAAGGGGAGTTTTTGATTTTTTTGCTTAATTCAGATTTGCTATTAACATACATGAATATGAATAATGTACAAGCTGTGGTAAAAACGAAATGGTATACATCAACATGCAAAAACAAAGGGAATAACTAAGCAAGTTTTCCCTTAGTAATGACCAACAAATCTCAGTGCCCAATAATGGCAACTACTCATGCAAGTATAGAATGAAATGAAAGCAAATGGAATTATAATTGCAGGAAAGATTAAGTATCGTAAAGAAAATCATATCTCAACCAGATCCATGACTAGGAAAGGTGATTGGGCCAACAGAGTAGGTAGCAAGCCTAGAGGGAGGAAAGACAGTACGACAGCTTGGATGAAGGAGGTAAGGCCAGGAGTAAGCAATAGGTTTGTTCAGAGGGGGGCTAGAGACAATGCAGGTCAGCTGTAGTAGGTATATCTGCCAATGGAGGGCCTTGGTTGGGGAGTGAAGGATAGCATGTACGAAGTTTTCATCCTTGTTGTCACAAAAACCCAGATGACAAGGTAATGAGGGTCATTCTGGGAGAAATGTGTTGCAAGGTAACCAACACATGACCTAATTGGATAGATCCTACATGCAGAAAGGCAGTGTATGCCCATCAGTGCAAATGGTAAAGCCATACCTTGTCCGAGTAGGGTAGTAAGAAGTGGGTGGGGGGAGGATGGTTGAGCCAATAAGGACTTTGAATCCAGTCTTAAAGAGTAGGTAGGACCAAGTGTTCTGGAAAGGCAAAGCTAGTCTAATAGAATCCTACTATCATTCTACTATAACAATAGAGATAATAATAGTTATTACTTATTTGGGTTTATACCTGATAAGTGCTACCCTTGGTAATACAGGTAGTTGATTATAAAGGCAAACGAATCAAACTAGAATTATATATCTTTCTTCAAAGATGTAACCTAATTCCAAGTATTACGAGATTCTCAAAGTGACTTTGAAGATACTATTATAATATGGGGGAAAGCAGTGATGAATAGGTTTTCAATAAATAAGGTAAGGAGTATAGAACAAATAGAGTGAAAATTCAACTTTTAGTATTAAAGATGATAGTCATATGAGCCTTATGAGTCTGAATCCGGAAGGGAGTTTAGCTCTTTAAATACCTTAGATTGTATCTAGGAAAACTTAAAAAAAGTGCAAACATCCTGTCCAACAACATGCTAACAGAGGCAGCATAAAAAGGTAACCATATTCTGAAAATAAAAGGTTAAAAGCGACAGGATGGAGCTAACAAAATAAGTAATAGAATCCAAACTTGGAGGAATAGGATATCGCTAATACGATAAAAGTCTAGTTGGTATAGCTAGAGGATAGTGATACTTAAATAGATGGAAGCGAGTAGGAAGTAATGATAAGTGAAACAAGGAAAGAATAGCCGGTTAGGAAGTCATAACCAAGTAGGAAAGGACAACCAAATAGTAGCGCATATCGGGTATAAACTAATATAAGTAATAACCAATATCAAGGCAGTAGTAAGTGTAGAAAGATGGTAGGATTCCTTTATATTCTCCTTAAAAGATATAAAATAAACAAAACAATAAGCATTATCCTAAAGGGCTTAATGACCAACCTGCCTTTGAAGTATTCCACTCAATTTCAAAACTTGTAACTTAATCAGTAAACATATATCTATCACTGGTATCAGGACTTTACAACTTTATTAGGCCCATAGCAGCGAAGACAATACTATGAAGCAGTTTGCCTTCTATCTCAGATGCATCCAATGTGGAGCACATTGTGCAGGTCTTGGATTCTCAGTAGTTTGAGTCTTGAAGGGGTTTGAAAAATCTGAAAGGGTCCAGCACAGGTAAGAGGGGGCATATGATGGTTTCTATAGAGTTTAGGCAGAGAAAGTCTTGCTATAGGAGCAAGGTAGTCTGAAAGGTATAGATTTATTATAGGTATTGAACCAGTTGGATATGAGGAGAGTGCAAGCAACTTAAATATTGTAGAGGGGTTCCCATGTTACTTCGATTTCGTCATACCCTTTTACGGTGAGCAAGAACTGTCTATTTATCCATTGTATTTGGTCTCAGAATATCTTTTCGATTTACAATTGCTCTTGTCTACTGGCATTGATAGTGTCATGCTCTTTGGAAATGGGTTCTGGTATTCTTGTGAAGGCTGTGGGGTTTGGTCTTAGGTAAATGAGAAGATGGCTGTAGGGGTTCCAGGGGTGGATACCTGTCATCACAGGGTGGAGTATATGATCGTAGTTGTTGTGTCTGTGAGGTGCTTCGCACACAGAAAAAGGTCCTAACCAATGTCCAACTAGTTTTGAGATTGGCTAACCCTATGGACATCGGGTGTTACCTGGAGGATCACTTCAGTTTAGTTAGGAATGATTAGGGGTGTATCCTTTCTTTTGTTTTAGCTGGAGGTAGTTTGGCATACTTTGGCCTTATTGTGTGCATCTCTGGCAAGTTGCTGGTTCTTCATAATCTGGGAAGCGATCTCGTCTGCTGCTGGTACATATGTAAGGAGGACCCTGACGCTAGGGAGGAGGTTTGGTAGTGTACCAAAGGTGAAATCGAAGAGTGAGAGTTCTGTGATATAGCTAGGTGCTGTATTGATTGCAGTCTGCACATGAGGCTGATGGCAAACATACTTGGTTGCTAGAGGATTAACATAATTTTAAAGGTATTAGCGAATAGTTCTGATGTTGCACTCAGTCTGTACATTAGCCAGGTGATGGTAAGCTGTAGCCATGTTGAGATCAAGATTGAGATTCTTTATAAGCTGGGTCCAAAAGCATGAGATGATTATTGTAAAGCTTTCCTGGGAGTATCAGACACAGAAAGGAATGCGTTTAGGTAATGTATAACAATAGTATACCAGATCCCAAACTGTAGGGACTTCAGGTGAGTATTACTACGGGAGATCACGTTAAGGTGATTAACAGCAGTGGATATCTATATTGTCACCTCTGCTAAGGCCTATACTGTAACCTACTCCCAAGTATCTCGAGAATCCCAAAGGGACTCTGAAGATACTGTAAGGATAGGGGGAGAAGCGTCGATGGATAGGTCTTCAATAGACAAGGTAAAAGGTATAGAACTAATAGAGTAACCGTTCAACTTG
Organism: Tuber calosporum; assembly: GCA_003316355.1. Classification (NCBI taxonomy): domain Eukaryota; kingdom Fungi; phylum Ascomycota; class Pezizomycetes; order Pezizales; family Tuberaceae; genus Tuber; species Tuber calosporum. Next base: position 13,983 of record QFET01014016.1, read on the forward strand.
TGGTATTAAAGATGATAGTCCTGTGAGGCTTGATAGTCCGAATCCTTAAGGGATTGCAGGCTCTTTAAATACAAAAGATTGTAGCTAGGAAAACTAAACAAAAGCGCAAACATCCTGTCCAACAAACATGCTAACAGAGGCAGCATACCAAGGTAACCATATTCCAAAAACAGAGGTTTAAAAGCGACAGGATGGAGCTAACAAAACAAGTAATGGAAACCAAACAGGAAGGAACAAGAGATCGCTACTACTATGCAAATTCAGTAGGTATAGGAGGAGGATAGCGATACCCAACTGGGTAGAAGCAAGGAGGGGTAGTGATAAGCGAAACAAGGAAAGAATAACCAGTTAGGAAGTCATAACCAAGTAGGAAGGGACAACCAAATAGTAGCGCTTATCAGGTATATAAACCCAAATAAGTAATAACCAACATCAAGTCAGTAGTAATAGTAGAAACATAATAGGATTCCGTTACATTCCCCTTAAAAGAAATAAAACAAACAAACAAACAAAGAAGAATATCCTAAAGGGCTTAATGACCAACCCGCCTTTGGAGCATTCCACTCAATTTCAAAACATATAACTTAATCAGTAAACATATATCCATCAATGGTGTCAGGACCTTACACCTTTATAAGCCCTATAGTAGCGAAGACAATACCATGAAGC
>QFET01014018.1:0-40831 GCA_003316355.1 Tuber calosporum
ACACAATAAACACCCCCCCCCGTCCGGCCACCCCGAGAAAGAGAGGAAAAGAAACAGAGAAAACAAAAAAAACAAAAAAAACAAAACAAAGGAGCTCTCCGCACATCTGACCCAACCTTCACAATCAATCCACAATCCCCGACCCAAAACACCAAAAATGGATATTAGCATGTGATCGAGTGATTGCCGGTGCTGCACGCCTATCGGCATCGCCAAGCCAGCGACCTTCGTTCAAACTCTTACGGGAGAACAAACAGGATTGGGAGGGTTTGCCTCAGATTACGGGTTGTAAAATATCATACTATACATACTGTAGCTCCTGTGTTTGGTCGGTCGATGGGGGTTCATTGTTCGTCACTCGGATTCCGCCTGTGTATGCGTGCATGGGCCGAGGCATGAGGGCTGACTCCATACGTAAATTTATTGTGTGTATCATATCATATCGTGATACGAGCCTTGGCAAGGAAGGCGCGTGCCCGGGCATTGGAGTGTGTGCTCGTCTGTTTTATTTTTCTCTCTCTCGGTTCGTGATGGGGGAGAGTAGTTCTACCTAAGCCCTGCTCGGATTGTCATGTGCTTCAAGGGTTGGTGAGGGCTGGTGATGATGCTGATGCCGAGGCTTCTCTCTGGCTTGGTTGTTGTGCAGGATTTAGTGAGCGGTGGTGTGGGTGAGCTTCGGTGTTTTGAGGATGTGTTGGGTGTCTAAGAACTTGTACAAGTAGTTGGGCTGTCAGGTGGAAGGGGGCGAAATTGGCCCTTTGTGAGTGTAGTTTTACTCACTTTATCATGCTTGAGTGGTCTACGGAGGTATGGCGATCCAGAGCAGCGTCCGCAAGGTGCTCGTACCCTTCCAGGCGCCACCTGCTCTTGGAGACGCTTCGCTTGTCCTCTCTTCCCACCATTCAGTCAAACGAATTGTGATAAGGCTTTACAATCTCACTAGAGGCATATCAGGAAACAGCTATCTAGGAGACTCTTGCTGTTCTGTTCTGCTGCTGTTGGTAGGTGTTCTTGGGGTATGAGGAGGGTCATGGTTCAATCTTATATTCTAACTAGGCATCAGAGCTTTACGGACGTCGGTGGTGTATATACCGGTACTATAAGGTGCTTGGTGCTATTCTGAATTACTCCATGTATTATACATCTAAACCCTAAAACTGGTGATCCCCGGTAGTGTGAAAATATAGACAATTGCTCCGCAGCACCCCATCAGCCCACCAAAGCCCGAGCTAATCAATAACTTCCCAATAGCCCAACCTCCCAATACCACTTCCCACATCTCTAACAATACAAGCCTTACTAACCACCTCACCTGCTTTCTTCCCTCTACCAAACACCTTTTGCCAGGAAAGAGCTCCAATACCAGTCCCCCTTCCTTCCTTAAGGTTGAAATCCCCCGTTGTTACAAACCCAATCAAGTCCTCTTCGCTGGGTGCGTCGGGAAGTTCGGTTGCCTTTCCAGAGTGTTTGCCCCGTGATTTCCGAGACATCACCGCTTTCCACTTTGCCTTTAAGGCAGGGCTATTGGTGGGAAGGGAGTATATGCGTGCTCGAGGCGTAGGCGTGCTGCGCTGTGAGAAGGTAAGTTTTATCGAGAAAACACCCGCTGAGAGGATCGTGGGGTGAAGGGTGGCTAGGGGTTTTGGTAGTGGTGAATTGGGGGCTGCGAGTATGTAACGGATCATGCTGGGTGGGATTATCCAAGGATGCGGTTGTTGGGGTTGCTTTGGGGGAGTGGTGGTGGTTGCTGTAGGAGTATCCTTGATCAGGGTTGAGATATTGGGGGATACTATTGGTAGGTTTGGAGGTTTATCGATATCCATTGAAGACATCACGTTTTCAGAGTGTTTTGAGCTTTCTATTGAAACGTCAGGCTCCGCAGCTGGTGTAGACATAGTATCCCTCGTGGGCTCTGTCGCGCTCATGAATGCTGTAGTTCCAGTGGGGGCTATGCCTTCTGTGGACTCGGTAGCGTCCGTAGATGATTCCATCGAGTCGTCACTCTGGGTAGTATCGACCTCCTTTCCCTTCAGCAAGTATGCCCAATCGCATACAAACCCATCCCCAACCTCTCCCTTCTTATCTCCAATCTTGACACTACCCCACACTACCCTCTTCCCCTTTGGTCGCTTATCCCACCAGTCCTTCCTTTCCACTCCCTTCCTAAGCTCCTCCGCTATCCCAGCCTTTGTTCCGGGAAAATCGTCCGGAAAGTGCCTGTTAGAGTTTTCGTAGTTGATCTGCCGCAATTCGTTCAAGCCACCAAACTTGACGTTTGAACCAGAGTGCACGATACCGTACCATACTGGCTGCACCCATTTCCATGGTAATAAAATTGTCCAAGATCCAATAGCTCCTGAGACTCCTTTCTCAGCAGAGAAGCGGCGACTGGCCAAGAGCACAACCGGAACCCTAGGATCCGTAGGGAGGGGTGATGGGTGTTCTCCCGGAACAGCTTCTCCTTTTCGCTTGTTTATCTTCCTTTGTGACGATTGTGACTTGACAGCAGCTGCTCTAGCCTCCCTCGAGAATAGAGACGAGGGGGGCTGTGTTCTGTCGATTGGCCAGGTGGAGATGACTTTGAAAATTGTTTCCTGTGTTTCTTCCAACTTCCGTCTGTCTTCCGGTAGACGGGGAGGATCTCGAAGCCTTGGATCAAATACATCGAAAGACAGACAAGCACCTGGAGGAAGAGAGGAGGGGTTTGTGAGCCCCCTCAGATTCTTCCATATGCCTGAAGGAGAATCCTCATCCGTGGCATCAATTGGATTGAGGACTACAAGGAGAGAATTCGTAGCGTCTGGGCCGGTAATCTCGATGCTTCCAATCTCAAACCGGAGATCTTCTACGATGACCTTGAGAGGTTTCGCTGTAGGAAGAAGATCCTCCCACAGCTCTAAGAAGGCGGATGGATGAACTCTAATGAGCAGCTTCCTCATGCGCTCTTCCTGAGGAACTTCTGAGCCTTCCGGAACGCACCAAATAACCTTAATCGGGGCGATCAAGTCCAATGGATACCTACCAGCTCTATAAGCAAATGTATCAGAGGCCCTAGTCCCTGCAACAACCTTCTTGCTCATAGGGTTCCCATCGTTAGGACACAAAACTTTCATAACTTCCTTGACATCCCGCTCTTTCCCTTGTAGCATGATAGTTGAAAAGTAGCTCTCATCCCAAGCAATACATCCCCTCATTCCACTAGCTCTATGTGCAGCTCTGTGGCTCTTATCCGTTGGTGTCTCCACAACAGCGAACCTCCACCGAACAATCATCTTTGCCCTTTTCGCATGCCAAACATGAGTTGGAAGCCATGTTTTATGCTTCTGCCTCTTCCGGAACTTAGTCCGCGCCCTCGGAGGCTGCCGCAAAACATTTTCTGTCTTCCTGCTACCAGAGATCTTCGCCAGGATCCGAGCAGTGATATCCTGCTTCTTCGCCATAGTTTGCAGTTTCTGAGCCGTCTCTCTCCGGGACCTCAGCGATCCAGAAGGTTTCCTTCGGCGAGCAGAAACTGTAGGCGTATTGTCGCTTTGCATTTCCCTGGCGGCCCTGGGCCGCAGACGCTTGGGCACACGCTTGACATTGTGACTCGCCGTTCGACGTCGCATGTCTCGGGGAACGGTTTGGAATGCACGTTTATTACTGGATTCCCTAGACGCTTTCATGGCATTTTGTAACGCTTCAATTTCAAATTCTCGGGACTTGATGAATGCGGGGACATCCAGCTCGCCTGTCTTTAACGCTTGTTCGGTGTTTTGGACGGCAATGGTTCGAACATCCTGGAGTTTGGCTCGTTTTCGCTCGTGCCCAGAAATTGGCATTGTAGCTGCTCCCCTCTTTCGAGGGTTTGGAGTTGAGGGGGGCATTGCTCGATATCACTGTTGTTGTGATTTCTGGGGGGTTGTTTGAGTCAAGTGTGAAACTAGGGAAGTAGTGGAACGAGTCAGGGAATTTAAAACCAAAAGGACCTTGGTTTCGAGATGCCAAGCCTGGCTGCTGAAAAATTCATCTGGAGGCACCTTCCCAAGACTTCTCTCCAAACTTTGAACCAACCAGACCGCCGCACAGCTACGATCAGCTAACTCATACAACGCCGAAGACAAGCGCTGCTCTACCAAGAAATACGTAGGTCGCTATCATGAGAGGAAAACGCTCAAAAGCCTACCGAAAGCTAATGTCGCAATACAACATTTCTTTTGGCTTCCGAGAACCATATCAGGTCCTAGGTAAGAATTCGGATATCTGGCGGTGACGCCGTTTACGGTTTATGCTAATGTCTGTAGTGGACGCCGAAATACTGAAGGATTCCGATAGATTCAAAATGGATATTGTCGGTGGTCTCGAGCGAACGCTCCAGGGCCAAGTAAAGCCCAGTTTGTATTCCCACAAACCTTTCCTAAATTGAAAACCCCACTGACTAGCTGGGAAGTGATAACCCAATGCTCCATCCGCCACCTATACGCCCTCTCCGGAAGCGAGTTTCCTGGGAAAGATCAAGTCATAACCCTTGCAAAGCGTTTTGAGCGCCGTCGCTGCAATCACCACGAATTGGAGCAACCCCTCTCGGAAAAAGAGTGCTTAGAAGCAGTCATCATTCACAATGGCGAGAACAAGCATCGGTATTGTGTTGCTACTCAAGGGGGAGATATTAGGACAATGCTGAGGGCTGTCCCAGGGGTGCCGTTGATCTACATTAACCGTTCTGTGATGATTATGGAACCCATGGCACCGATTTCCGCGATGAAGAGGGAGCGGGGAGAGAGACAGAAGTTTAGGGTTGGCATTGTAGATACGAGGCCTAAGGCTAGTAGCAAGAGGAAGAGGTTGCCGGAGGAGGAGGACAAGGGAGACAGTAAGGTGGGTGTGGGAATGGGAGGTGAAGAAAGAGATGGAGAGCAGGAAAAGAAGAAGAAAAAGAAGAGCAGGGGTCCTAAGGGGCCTAATCCTTTGAGTGTGAAGAAGAAAACTATGTCGAAGCCTGCTATACTAAAGCCTGATGGCGCACTAAGGACAGAAGCCAGTACACCAAAGTCTGAAGCTAGTAAACCTGCTGGTGGAGAGCCTACGAATGGGGCGGATAGCGAAGGAAAGAAGAAACGAAAGAGGAGACACAGGATCGCGAAGACAGATAGAGCGCCGGTAGAGGCCAAGGGTGGATCGGAATCGCAGGCTTGACCCAGTCCATTCAAGCGAGTTTTACGAAGGGTGCTGTAGTGCAGTGTATAAATGTCTGTAATTCATGTGAAGCTATACTAGCACATGTACTTGTATACTTGTATTGTGTAATATATCCAAAAGTTTGTTGCGGGTTTCTCACTAATTGTGGTGATTGATCTGTGCCTGAATTCTTGAAGGAAAATGGTGAGAGTATCATAGCTTAAGAATAATCTGCCCAGAACTATCTACATGTACAGTACGGACTGGTATATTCAGCGATATTATATGAATACTCTGACATCCAGCAGTCGATAAAAGGCACTCACAGAGTCTTGGCACATCTCTGGTGAAACAACACCCGGCGTTGCAGCGCGTCATTCCATCGGCAGTTCGACTGGAGTTCGTGTGCTGCGGAGGCAACAGAAATACAATTTCCACGAGAAATTGTTGGTCTGATACAAAACTAATCACAACACCTAGCCATACAGAGCGAAGGAACCCCTACACTCCCTTCAAACTATCCTATCCACGGTCTCTACCCTTCCCATCTGGTGGAGGTTTCAACCCTTCTCTAGATTAGCATAACCCCTTCCAGGCTCCACTCCCCTACACCCGGCCCCCCCTGTGACCATGGAGTCCCAGCAACAGCAGCCGCAGGGCACCGTGCCCATTCACCGCTCTCGCGCCGATCTGTCTATGACTTCCCTCACTTCTTCCACACCGACACCGCTACAGCAGCAGCAGCAGCCTGCTGCCTCTACCACAACAAACACTTCCCCTCCACCACCCCATTTACCTCCTCCGACGCCAACCGCTCCTCATTATTCATACCAGCAACAATTCTACCACCAGTCCTCCCCGCCTCCACATCCCACTCTTCCGCCGGTATACTCGCCTTACCAATCTTCCCAGCCTCCGGCGCTTCCTCGGGTTTCTCCCGTCAGGGAATATCGCCCGTCATCTCAACATTCTCACCACTCTCAATCCCCCGTGGCAACAGATCAATTTCGTCAACCTCATTCTCCAACGCAGCAGCTTCACCACCCTCAACAACACCATAGAACCAGTTCGATGAGCTCACAATACCCATCTCAGTCTCCCCAACAGTCGAAAATGCAGCTCCCGTATCAATTCCCCCAGCCTAACCAATACCAAGCCCAGTCGCCAACTCAATCACAGTACCCGGCGCAGTCGCCCACTCAACCCCAGGTTTGGAGAATCGTCTGGAATATTGCAGGGAGTAAAGCTAACATTTTTAAAGGGCTATTATCCTACTCTCCCCCGACCAAGCCAGTCCCCCGTGCACCCTGTCGTTCAGTCGCCGCATGGATCTACCCAACCCAGGGCCTCTCCGCCAAGCGCTCACCAGTCTCATGGACACTCTGCGTCAATGTCACAAGTCCTACAACAACCCAGACATGATCAGCCCGCGCCTATATCGATACCTACTCCAACTGCTAGCGGTGCTCAAAAGCAGCCGTCACCCACCCCGTTCCCAGTTAACCAAATTCCTCCCGGAGGCGCACCAGCAAGGCGATATCTGAACGATAATGTTACGCCGGCACTACTCGAGGGTATGAAGATGTTAGCAAGAGTACAGCCCAAGGACCCATTGCTGGCACTGGCGAAGTTCCTAGAGGAGCAGCATAAGGAACTGGAAGAAAAGGCCAAGGTCAAGGTTGAAGGGGGTAATGAGAGCCTATAGTAGTAGACTCGCGGTTCCTAGGGCGGGTGAGGCCTGGTGAATGGCTTTTCAATGGTAATGATTCATTTTTTTCTCTTTTGCGGTTGGGGGTGCTTTTTCTCTATGGGCGGGCGCTTGTATGATAAAGGATGGGTGGAGGAGAAAAAGGGTTCTACATATGTACTTCTACTTGGACGGCTAACTCGCGTTCATGGGGCAATATCCGACGTTTGATCATTCAACCCACTGAATTATTAAAAAAGTGTAAATTCGTAATGTGACTTAACACGCTTAAAGAGTCTTGTATTCTAACGAGATATCCAAACCCCTCCGAGCGATCCCAGTGGCTCATCGCTCCTCACAGCCATGCATGCAATCTGTCGAACTAGAATTATCCCATACAACTAGCGTCAGCAGAGAATACACATTGACGAGGTGGAGAGCGGGAAGTGTGAAGAAACAAACACTGTCAGAAGTCCGTTGCTATCATCGACTGGCCAAAACCAGGCTCGATAAAGAGGTACCAGAAAAAGTAATATACATTGGATCATCATTCAGATTGCGTGGGGGAGAAGGATGAGGAAGAAAATATCATGGGGGGTTTGATTCTTACGTGCAGGATCAACAGTACAAACCAGCTATTTATCTCCTTGTCGCCTGGATGCGATGTTCATTGAAAACTTTGATATCGGAACATGACGGACGTCGATTGAGCAGATTGGACATGGAAGAAAGGGAAGACGCGTTGTTTTCGGTATCAATGCAGAGAGATGCGAGTATCATACCAATTTGATATCCTTAACCCCAACCTTAGCCAAGCCCCCATCAGGAAGCCGTATCATATGATACGAGAAAAGAAAGGAAAATGTGACCCTCGAATCTCTTGGCATAGGGCAAAACCCTCATGGAGCCTCGTATGCTTCCCACAACCAATTCAACATCAGCGAAATTCACCCCTCAGCAACTTTCCCCCCATCGCCGACCAACCGACTAGCAAAAAAGGAAGGAAACCACCCAACACCAACTAACCGCGAAACCGACAAGCGAAAACAAACGCAACAAAAAAAATGGGTCGCCTTCACTCCAACGGCAAGGGCATCTCCGCGAGCGCCATCCCCTACTCCCGTACCCGCCCAACCTGGCTCAAGACCACCTCCGAGCAAGTCGAGGACCAGATCTGCAAATTGGCCAAGAAAGGTGCCACTCCTTCTCAGATCGGTGTTGTCCTCAGGGACTCGCATGGGATTGCGCAGGTTAAGGTTGTTACTGGTATGTTTATTTTAACATTCGAAGGGTGGGGGGGATAAATGAAGAAATTGTAGGATGGGTTCTGATGGTAGTGTTTGGCACAGGTAACAAGATTCTCCGTATCTTGAAGGCTCACGGTATGTTCCTTGAAATCAAATTCTCCACTCGCGGATAATCAATCCATCGGCCAATTCCGTAATTTTTCTACGGACTGGGTATGGATGGGGGAAAAAAGAAGGAAGATACAAGGGCAAAGCCTCTGCTTGGTTCATAGACTGACAGAGAGAAGGCCTCGCACCAGAGATTCCAGAAGATCTCTACATGCTTATCAAGAAGGTTTTATCTTTCCTCCCTCTCTTCCCCTCTCCTCCTTGGCGATTCTAAAAAAAATAGGCCGTCTCCGTGAGAAAGCACCTTGAGCGCAACCGCAAGGACAAGGATAGCAAGTTCCGCCTCATTCTCATCGAGTCCAGGATTCACCGCTTGTCTCGCTACTACAAGACTGTTGGTGTTTTGCCTCCTACCTGGAAATAGTTTGTTCTCCCTCTAGATTCCTCCTCCTCACCCTGCTGCCGCGAATCCGGATGCTAACGAGGGTTCTCTTTTTCCTCCAGCGAATCTGCTACCGCCTCCACACTGGTCGCTTGATTTCGTAATCATTCTGGTCTGGTGCGGATCGAAATAAATAGTTTTCTTCATACATATTCCATTGGAGTTTTTAATAAGGTTCCCTCAGATTGTAAAATTGTTTGTTGGTTGGATTAACACGAGCGGTAGACCTTTCGCTTCATTCTAGACCCATCTCGCTTGTGATGTGACATGATTCAATTGCTCTCCTATGTAACAAGGTACCCGTATATATAATCTACAAGGTAACCTACTAAAGATAGCATCCCTACAGCAACTTGTAAAAGCGCTGGTATCCCATAACCAACACCAAATAGCACAGTCAGCCCTATATTTCGCAAAAAAAAAAGCCTGAACTCTACAAACATTTCCACCGAGTGACATTGTATGATCGCTCGACAAACAATCAAGTTACAGTAAGTTACCGCACGGAAATTAACAGCAAATACTCTAGCCGCCCGTCATTTCAAAGGATAATACCCACGCAGTAAAGAAGAAGAGGAAGAAGAAAAAAAAAAAGAAATACTAGCAATAGGAGCATGACAGTCATTTTCGTAAAACGAGAAACATTATGTGGGAGGGGTGAAAAGAGAAAGCAGTATCAATAAGTCTATCTCCTCTTCAAAGCATTCCTCTTCCGGGCCCTCTCCATCGTCCTCTCCAGCTCGGTCCTAACGGGGCCCTTGGGAAAGGATCTGACATCATAGTAGCCCGGAGCGATCTCTAGCAGCCACTCGGGACGGATATGGGTGACTGTGCGGATAAAGCTCTTTGTTGTAAGAACGAATTCGTTGTAGACGAGCCACTGGGATTCTTTTTCCAAGGCTGTACTGGGGTGGATTAGCACGTCCTGTTATCCGATGTAGGTTAGTGGTTGTGTCTAGGAAGGATTGCGAAAATGTGGAGGGAGCGAATGGGGACGTACCTGATTGTCTTTAACGGTAGTGTACGCCTTCCCAGTGGAGTTCTTCATGGCAACCTGCATGAAGAAGCCAGACACTAGGGCTCTGCGGATGTTCTCGTAATAAGACTTCTCGGAAAAGTCCGTGCTGACAAGCGGGAGTTCCAATCTTTCCATGATGCGTTGTAGTTGAGTGCGCACATTGTCTGCGTTCTGCAGGGCTCTATGGCTGAGGAAGTGTTCGCGGCACCAGGCTGGTTGGTTCTCCTCCGCCTTGAAGGCGTGATAGACGTTTAACATCGTGAGGTGATCACCGTCCTCATGTGCGAATAGCTTCCTCATCTCGTCTGCACGTTGGCGGTTATTTAGAGGGCGGACGAAGAGTTGTGGGACTGATAGGAGAGCAGTCAAGGAGAGTATCTCGTTCGAACAGAAGAACTCTGGAGAGCTGATGAGCATTACAGCTAGAGCAGGGTCTAGGGGGAATTCTGCTGCGAGTTTGCCAAGGGTGGTGAGGTTTCCATCATCGTCGAGACAAGCGAGGTAGTTCAGCTCTTCCAAGGCTCTCATCATAGTTTCTGGAGCAGGAGGATCCATGAAGTCGAAGTGGACTAGGTCGTCGATGCCGAGTTTTTTCAGCTCCAATACGGTGTTTGCGAGATTGCTACGCAGTATTTCGGGGTATGTTTGCTCAATGAGCTCCTTTTTGAATGCGGACTCGGTGTAAAGTCTGAAACATTTACCAGGTCGAGTTCTACCAGCGCGGCCAGCGCGTTGCTGTGCAGAAGCCTTGGAGATAGGTGAAACAAGTAAGGACTCAACACGGATACGTGGGTTGTAGACCTTTTGCTTGCTAAATCCTGGGTCCACAACGTACACTATCCCGTCAATAGTCAATGAGGTTTCGGCAATATTTGTCGATACAACAACCTTGCGTCCGGGCGTTCCACCTGGCTTGAACGGAGGTGGGGCAGGTTCGAAAATCCTTTGCTGCTGTTGGGGGGAGAGAGTGCCGTAAAGGGCGTAAGACCTCAGTGGCCCAACGTCTGCCTCTCTTACAAGCAAATCGGCCTCTGCATTGATCTTTCGACAAGCATCCTCGATCTCCTCTTCACCCGTGAGGAAAAGAAGAATATCACCCTCCGATTCGGTTGCGTGGATCTGGAGAACGGTACGAATAGCAGCCTCTAGGTAGTCCCGCTCAGGTTCTGGAGTGTAGTAAATTTCGACAGGGTGAGTGCGGCCGGGAACTGCCAACAATGGAGCGTCATTGAAATAACGTTGAAACTTCTGAGCGTCGAGAGTAGCAGACATGATAATGATCTTTAGGTCTGGGCGTTTTTCTGCCACATCCTTAAGCAGCCCCATAAGAATATCCGTTGCCAGAGTTCTCTCGTGCGCTTCATCAAGAATAATACAGGAGTAGCGTTCGAGCAGAGGGTCGTGCATGGCTTCCCGAAGTAACATACCGTCTGTCATGTACCTAAGGATAGTGTTGGAGCTGGTTTTATCCTCAAAACGAATACTATAACCGACTTCCTGGCCCAACTCGACATCCATCTCATCGGCAACACGTTTCGCCACCGACATCGCAGCTACTCGGCGAGGTTGGGTACATGCTACTTGCTTATGACCGTGTATGTGAGGAAGATCGTCGAAGAGGACGTACTGCGGGATCTGCGTGGTCTTTCCCGAACCGGTCTCTCCGACTAAAACCATAATCTGAGACTTTTGAAACATGTTCAAAAACTCGTCTCTGTAGGTAATTTGGTTAATACAAGCAATCTCTAAGGCAAAAAAACAAGCTAGGGTCAGCTTACCTCTGCACAGCAATAGGTAGTTCTCTTCTTCCCTTCAAAATATTGAAGTAGCGATCGCTCAATTCATGCTTGCTAAACGGATTGGAAGGACCCTCCTCTGCAATGTTCGCCATCTTAGCTGTCGTGTTGTGTCGCTTGAATTTAGCCAATGGTCCCCAATTATCCTCCTTCGGGGGGTATATATGTGCGAGATAGGGATTTTTGGACGGGTCTATCTCAGACTTTGTATTCCAAGAGGGAGGAGAGGTGGGTTCGCTTTTGTGTCGCTTGGGTAAGTTGGTCTGAGGTACTCTTTCCTGGAGCTTCTTGCGTTTTCTATCTTCAGTTGTCGACATTGTTTGGTGATGGGGCAGGAGGCAGGTGGACCTTTGTGCCAGTTGGTGGAGGAAGAAAAGCCTGAGGACGGCAGCGAAGGGGGATAAGAGGGATACGAGAGTATGGAGTTACCGCCTGGATGTATTCGTAGGAATGGAGGGGCACTTGTTGTGGTTATGATTGTTTGTGAGGAGTTCTTCCTGTCTCCTAGTTTAAGGCATCCCTCGAAGAAAAGGGAAAAGGCGAAGTTGAAATCTGAAATTCAGTGGTCACGTGAGGGATCCTTGTTCGTGTCCTTGGCGGGAAGCTTGCTTGTGGGTGCAGGGTGCAGGATGGATGGCAGGGTTAGCTCAGGAGGCCTTCTTTACCCGGAACATCTACACTCGGATTGACGATAGCTTCAATCCAGCTCACAACACCTAAAGTTGCTGTCATTGCTTTAAGGAATAAACACGGTATCCAATGGCCGAATCACCTTCTCAGTCTCAGTCTCCAGGCCCAACAATAAAAGAAATGCGTGCGTCCACCCCCGATGCATCTGCCATGGAAACCGACCCCGATTCCGCCACGGCAAACACCACCGAAGACACAACAGGCCCAACGGCTCTAGCAAGACCAAAAAGGAGCGCCAAAAAGAAGCGCCGTCCAGCCCGTCCACAAGTTGACCCGTCAACCTTTAAAGGCGGAGAAATCCCCGCTCAAACGGGTACGGTGTTCAACATTTGGTACAACAAATGGTCCGGGGGCGATCGTGAGGACAAGTACATATCTAAGAGCCATGCCGAGGGCCGCTGCAACATCGCTCGCGATTCAGGATACACCAAGGCCGATAAGGTCCCTGGAAGTTACTTTTGCCTATTCTTCGCGAGGGGATTGTGTCCTAGGGGTGCCGATTGCGAGTATCTTCATCGGTTACCGACGGTTACGGATCTGTTCAATCCAAACGTCGACTGCTTTGGCCGGGACAAACATTCGGACTACAGGGACGATATGGGCGGTGTGGGAAGCTTCATGAGACAGAATCACACACTTTACGTTGGTAGGATTCATGTTAGTGATGAGATAGAGGAGATTGTTGCAAGACATTTCGCAGAATGGGGACAAATCGAGAGAAGTATAGCCCCCATGACATTACTTGCTTTTTTTTTTCTTCCAATATCTCCTATCCCATGGGTCACTGTTGCTGACTAAAAGCCCTAGTCCGGGTGCTCAACTCCCGCGGCGTCGGATTCGTCACATACTCCAACGAAGCAAATGCTCAATTTGCGAAGGAAGCAATGGCACACCAATCGCTAGACCATAACGAGATCCTGAACGTTCGCTGGGCCACAACAGACCCTAACCCCATGGCGCAAGCACGTGAGAAGCGACGTATAGAAGAACAAGCTGCTGCTGCCATTCGGCAGGCTCTCCCCGAGGAGTTCGTTGCTGAGTTGGAGGGGAGGAACAAGGATGCTTCAAAGAAGAGAAGAACTGAAGGTAGCTTTGGGCTGAGGGGATATGAAGTTCCGGAGGAAATCTGGTACGCCAGAGGGCCCAATGCTGTTAACCCAGCTGGACGCGAGATAGAGGGACAAACCAATAGGTTAATGATAGAGCAGCCGGCTGGGAATAATGGTGTTGGCGATGAAGCAGCAAACAAACAAGGAAAAGAGCAAGTGGGAATATTTTCTAGTGAGACTTTGGAGGCGTTACGGGGTTTAAACAGGGGATTGGGCGGGCCGCCGAGGGTCACAGTGAAGGTATCAAATGTTCCTACAGGGTTGGCTCTGGCTGCTGGCTATGGCAGCGATAGCGATTGAAGTGTGTGGAGATTGTTTTTTAGTAGCTCTTTGCTATATCATACGAAATCCTATTTTTCCTCTCCCCTTCATTTTTTTCAATCTCATTAATTAGGGTCTCTAGGCTAATGTGTTCTAATAACTTGAAAAGTTTCGTTCTGAATTTCAAGCATGTGAGGTTTATGATACGAAGTTTGGAGGAGGGGGAAACACCTCCCGATGCATACTGTAATCTATGCTCTAGGCTAGTTTATGAAGCAACATTTCCAGCATTTGATATCTTGACTTCGTTGAGAGCACCTATTTCAACACCACAACTATCCTCAATGGTATACCCTATCTAAATCAGACCTTTAACTACAGCAGCCTCAGCGTTGAGGATAGAAGAACCTGCAGCTCCAATGACAGTATTATGTGAAAGGGTTACAAATTTGATATCAAAAACATTGTCTGGTCTTATCCTGCCCACACTAACAGCATAACCGCCATCGGTGTTTCTATCGAGCCTTGGCTGAGGCCTGTCCTCCTCCTCCATAACCACAATAGCGTTTTTGGGAGCGCTAGGACAACCCAACTGCTGAGGCTCAGAGACATAATCCCTTAATGCAGCCTTAACCTGCTCAATGGATGGTGGGGGCCTCTTGGCAAATTGAAGAGAAACACAAGCAGTGTGACCGTCCATGACAGCCACCCGATTACATTGTGCTGACACTTTGATAGCAGAAAGCATGTCGAACCCAGAAGAGGTGCAGTTGACTGAGCCAAGGATCTTGCCAGTCTCCCATTCGATCTTCTCCTCCTCACCCCCAATGAGGGGGACAATATTATCGAGAATGTCCATTGATGGAACACCAGGATAACCTCCACCGGAGATAGCCTGCAATGTCGTGACAGTAACATGCTGAATTCCACCAAAAGAATCCTGCAAGGCTTTTAGCGGTACAACAAGACCGGTAGTGGAACAATTGGCATTGGTGACCAAAAACCCCTTCTTCAGTCCGTGCTGACTTCGCTGATGTGGGATAATGGAGAAGTGAGATGTATTGACGAGAGGGACTATGAGGGGGGTAATGGGGTCTCTTCGATAGTTTTTAGAATTGGAAAAGACCACGAGATCATTTTTGATAAACTCCATTTCTGCAAGGCACAGTGAGCTAGTTTCTTTGGGGCGCGAGATATGCTGATATGGAATTGAATTCTTGCAGGGAGGTAACAGACGGGGGGCTATGGGCCGAGGTCAAACATACCAATTTCTCCCGCAACTTCCGCATCGAGGCCAGAAAAGACGACATCACAGTCTTTGAATTCAACAGCTTTACAGTCCTTAACAATCATGTCTCGGACACTGTTTGGCATGAGCTGGTCCTGCTTCCATCTTGTTGCTTCGGAATACTTTTTGCCAGCCGAACGACTTGAGGCCCCTACGGCATGAAGGACCAAGTACGGGTGTTGGGAGAGTAGTAGAATAAATCTTTGACCAACCGAACCAGTACATCCCAGAACACCTAGATGAAAGCATGATATGAGTAAAAATTTCAACGGGCAGTTAAATAATCCCAAGGAGTAAAGCTGAGAATCAGGTCATACCAGCTTTCTTCTTTGCAGGACCAGACGACATGAGGGTGTTTTTTCTTTTGCTTCTTCAATTCAATTTGAGTGATACGGGAGATAAGAAGGAGAAGGGGGCCAGGATGCTCGTGAGGTAGCCTGAAGGGGTAGTTTGTGGTGAGGAATTGGGAGTATCAGATTGGGAATTCACTGGGGCTAAATACCGCTATTTTCAAGTACGGGGGAAATTTTGCTGTGGGCAGAGATTGTTTGTGGCCAGGCCTCACGACTGACTCATGCGGGGCACCAAAGTTGCTTGTGCTGTAGCATACTGGTACTCGAGTACGGTATCATACTTGTGGGATGATGTATGATATTATGATACTTGTACAAGTTATAAATATTATTACATAATATCGTGACTATCATTCATTGCACCAAATATATTACGGTACCGTGCCAGTGGAATGCCGGGTACAGCACCGTAACTTGTGTACGTACCGTACCGTACTCGTACAATACAGTACTATACTCGTACCGGCACTGGCTTGAGTAAACCAAAATCCCGTGTCAGTCTATCCTCTTGGCAGGCGCATGTTCTGTCACTTGTGTGCGCATTGAGCATCGAAGACTTGGCAGATCACGTACCGTAGGATATCAATACTGTAATTGGAGAAAACGCGTTCTCCTCCAATATTTGCTCTGCCCTTGCCCTTCACGAATACCTCTTCCATTCGACAACAACAGCGATCTCCCTTTCCCTCCTTTTTCTCAAACTCCCACGGCTCTCATTGAGAACGCACTGCCCTCTTTCCTCCCACCTTAGACCTTTCCCCAGACCTGTCTCGTTCTCCTCGAGCTTCGCCCTCACCCTCCAGCTGCCGTAGCTCTTATTCTTTTGAACTACAAGTGGAGCTTTCTGCTATCTTCACCCGCGAATCCAGTATATTATCACCTTTATGGGATGGGCAAACCCTTCTTTCCCTACTCCATCGCCTAGAACAATTTCACTGTCGCTATCTGAAGATCCTCTATTTAAGCGCATCTCCCTTGTTCTCCTTTACAATGACCGAATCCTCTATCGACACGCACCTCCCGGACGTCTGGGTCACTGTACCTTTTGAACTCAATGGCAAGCTTCCTGTTACTTCTCTCAACCAAGGGGCCAGGACACACAAAAAAAATGGTAAGACATTTCTTTAGCATTCTTGCTGTTTCGTTGAGCTTCTTCTGACACCCATCTCTCCTCAAAGAAAACTTCATTCACCTACCAATGGAGGAGACAGAGAAACAGACAACTCCCGATCCCCCTCGTCCGAATCAATGCGCAAGTTCCATCAAAGAGGATGCCTGTGAAGACACTAAGCACTCCTGCTTGGGCAGCACCTTTGAGAAACATGATCCTGTGCACGACTGGTACCGCCCGGAAATTGAACTTGCTCTAAAAAATAGCGCAAAGCGAACCATGGATGACAAGCCAAATATCAACCTTCCGCCGCCCATTCCCGATGATCCGGATTTTGTGCTAGATAGAAGGGCGCTAGAAGGACTGTATTTGGTTTCGCGTCTTGGGAACCAGAAGAGACCTTATATGTCCAAGCGCGCTCGGGACTTTATGAGACATATGGGCAATTGGGGTGGTTTTTCCGGGCATGGTATATACGCACCTGAGGAGTATATTTTATAGGTCTTATATTAACTGCTAAATAGATGGTCAAATTCTCCACGTCGGTTTTACTCCATGTGAAATCGATATTGTCTTCAAAACTCTATCGGAGGAGTTCTCTGAAGACCCTTTGTCACCCATTCTTGGAGACCTCTCTGCAGTTTCGGCAAGTACCTGGTTTGGTATCCTGAATACCAAACTTAAAGGGCCCGAGGCTGAGAAGTTTATAGAGTTCTTGGAAACACAAGTTATTCCTAAAATAATTCTTGAGGGAAGGACTGCGAATGAGCTGCTGTTATTCTTTCGGGACTGTGTTTACCCTGAACCTGATGGTAGCTACATCAGGCTCTGCACGAAATCTGCACGAGAAGCTGCCAAGCGTTTTTCGTCGTCAGCACCATTGGTGAGACTTAGGCAGGAGATAGGGTATGGTGCAAGAGGGAGGAGGGACCTTGGTTCCTCTATTAGGAAGGCTAAAGCCGCTTGTATGGAGTATTTGAAACCACAAGCATCCTTTACTGGCGGAAGTTCAGACATTATAGACATCTGTTGGTCGCCCAATGGAAGACGATTTGCTTTGGGGTCCACCACATTGAACGATATTTACAATCGACCTGGCAATCTCATGCTCGGAACTTTGGAACAAATGGAAGTAAAGCTTCTTGACGGACACAAAACCCCGAGGCCTATCGAGCAGCGCGATCCTACTTTAGACAACCAAATGAGATCAACTGTTACTGGTGTAACTTTCTCAAATGATGGCTGCCTTCTCTATTCAAGTAGTTACGATGCGACCATCAAAATCTGGGATACCGAAGATGGCTTCCTCCTTGATTCGATTGATCTCAATGGCCCCGTTGTCAAAATGTCAATTTCTAAACCGCACAACGTTATTGCTGGCAGTACTCAAAACGGATGGTTGGAGTTGTTCCGCACTGACACATATGGAGAAACACACATTGCCAAATTTCAACAAACCGGGGAGCTTTATGCATCAGCTTTGATTTGGGCAGATAAGATAAATCCAAATTGGCTTTTAGCTGCTTATGATACTGCGACAGAAAATCGCCCTGGTAAAGGGTTGTGCGCTGTTTATGATGCCTCTACTGGGGATAAGCTCAGCACGATCCGCCCCTCTGCCGGCCGCCATTTTGACATGTTTCTTCATCAAGAAGCAGGTATTCTTGTTACGGGTGTCTCGAGTTCTGCGACTTCTGTTATACGCATGTATGATGTAACCCTAGCACCGAAGACCGGTCGTGGACCTCGATTCAACGTAACTGGTGCCGTGGATTGTCCACAGAAGGACATCAATGTGGTTACCATGTCGTAAGTTCATCTCCCCCAGAATTCCTCTATCTCTTCTAATCAATCACTATTAGTCCATGCGCACGTTTTGTCACTTCTAGTGGTACAGATAATTCAACAATTGTTTGGGACACGAGAAACTTGAGCGAGCCCCTTGCTCAACTCTGGCATGGAGGTCTGTTCAGTTTCAGAAAATTTAAGAATGTCTACTAACATATATATTCAGATACCTTGATGCCAGTCACACCCGACACTAATCTCGAAGCGGAAGATACGGGAACTACCTTTGCCCAATGGTGTCCGCACGACGGATACCTATATACTGGAGGCAGTGATGGTGTGGTGAAAGTATGGGATGTTAAACGCGCCGATTCCTTAGTCCGTAATCTGCCAGCTTTAGACGCTCAGATAATGTCTGGCGAGTTTTCACCAGAGTTTGACAAGCTCTTTATTGGGTCAGCTTCTGGGAAGGCTACTTTATTCTCGATGGAGCCGCGCAAGGGTGAAGCTCTTACCGAATTTTCTGCTGACATGTCTGGGATCATACCGGACATTGATCCCGATGATTGGAGTGTCCAGCGACATATTGATAATGACGGTGATCAAAACATGCATTGGCACGATTCAGAAGGTGATGATGATGATTACTCCTACGGAGATCAAGACATGAATGGGTACCAAGACGTGGACGAGGTTATTTTCAATGATTATCTAGTCGATGATGACTCTCAATTCACTCAGATGGATGAACGTTGATACAATCCAGCAATAAAGGACAGTGGTTTCTCTCTTTAGGCTCTTGCATGTATCTATATCCTTGTGGCGTTTTCTGGAGACGGTACTGGTGTTTTTGCTGGGTTGTTTTTACACGGAATTTCTCCTAATCAAACTCCTTTCCTGAGTTCTCGGGTAAGTGTGCTCATACCTTGCTGCTTGTATCCATGTGCCAAGAATTGGTCTCTCTTCGCCCTTTCCATAAGGCATGGTAGCTACTCCGAAAGTGATACCAATTCTTGACGCAAAGATACGGGTACCCGCCTTTGCACTTACCAGTCTTATAACGTGACATTGTTCTATACCTATCAGTGTAACATCTAACTTTCCTTTTTAATTCCCAGCCTTGTGTGAAATCTATTGATCTCGGTTCGTAGGATTAATCCACGAACTTGTGCAGTTTATCTTACGCTTTAGTATTATATAGGTCCGGGAGGAATAATATTAGGTGGTATATTTTTTTGTTTGTTTGTTTTTTCTTTCCCGGCGGGGGGGATATATATATAGCATAATATCATATATTTAATTAAAGATGGTGAGGTATTAGTAGGTTCTTGGAGTTTCTTTATACAGCTATAGCGATGCCGGTGCCGGTACCATATTCAATTAGCAACCCATGCACAGTACAGTACTGTACAGTGCATTTAATATGTGTAAAATGGGGTGCAGGAATACCATATTATCTCGAGTTTTGCAGCTCTCCGCCAGGACCGGGCATTTCTCAAGGTTGGACAGTATCAGGAGTCTGAAATAGGCCCTCAATAGCCCGAGTCAACATAGTAGCGAAGGGGTAGGTTTTAGGTGTCTACAGCAATACGGCTGAGTGTGTTCTAATCACTCATCAGCAAGGGTTGGGATGGTGATCGAATAAGTACCATTCATTAGGGAGTGAAGTTCTGGACACCCAAAATTCACCTCTCAGCTACTATGTTGACGGGGGGGGCCATTTTGGGATCCAGGCACTAGACAACAAAACAGTAGGGGTTCTCAAATATAAAAAGTTAGGCGATAGTAAAATAATAAACACACAGACATGTATTAGTGTACGGTAAGATATGATACATATTGACTGTAGCCAATTGTATGATTGCGTTTTGGGTAACATATCTGAGGCCACTCGGAAAGAGGAAATGTGTGTCAATGGGAAAAAAGGTGGTTTTTCTAATATGTAGAACAAGAAGCCTTTATGCGTTGCCTGTTACAGACCTCTAAAGTAGACCTTGGTATTGATACTCAGGAATGGTAACTTCCTGGTATGCTAAGTATAAGGCATATTAAACACTACTGTTCATGTCAAGCTTACTTTACATACCCGAGTACGCTAGGAAACTCCGACTTTTCTAACTTCAAAAACCCCTAATAGGAGTATTTAAAGTTGAAAAACTTGAAAAAACTTAGCTTACTTTGCCAATTGAAGTAACCTCAGCATATACAAACAGGACTACCTTACTGTAACTTTACTTTGATAATATAGAGTACTTTTGTTCTGGGTGGATAAGGAAGTGAAGAGGTCTGTATGTTCTCAAGAACTCTGATTAACTGAACTCTACCAGAATTTTTGAAGTGATATATGATATGAAAAGGAATTTTGAAAAAATCAGGAGGGAATCCTAAAACCCTGCAGTGCACTTTGCCAAAATAATTATCCACTTTCTCTGGAAAAAATCTCTTTGGTTTTACTTTTACTTTAGAAATACAGAGATATAATTGTATTATCGGCAAGATCGAGAGGTTCTTTGTATATAGTCATTCAAGGCCGTATAGCTCAGTAACCTTCATCTGCGGGGATATATTCATCTTGACAAGGAAGTGGACTATGGCGATTTTCACACGGAAGAGGTTCAATAGAGAGCAGTTGCTGCATTAATGGATGCAGGGAATCCTCCTTCTATCAATGTAATCTTCAATTTGCATTACAAATCTCTTACATATTTCTTCTTACAGTGAGGGTATATTTCTCTCTGATAGGCTCGACCGTATTGTAACATAATATCTGTTGTATCTAAAAAAACATTACATAGCCTAGAAATCCAGTAGTCTCCTCAATCCCCAATCTTATTTGTCCAAAGTTGGCACACTAAGGTTTTGGCCAACTAAGGAAACGAGGAGGTAGTTGAATGGGTGTTACTAAAATGCATTTGCAGTACTGGTGAGTGTCTCCTTTGCTAATCTCCAATTGAGCAGCTCCATAAGCGATTAACACTATAAAGTTATGTATTATTGATAGGAAATTGGATCATATTTTATATAATTTTTTTGTTGCCGATTCTTTTCTAAATTGTGGTGCCGTGCTTTTTGCCAATGACCTTGATACGAAACCCTGTTAGGCACGACTCTACGCCCTTTCTCTGGTTCTGGCAGGTACCTGTTAGACGAGTAGGCGTCCTTGAAGCTTTGAGGAAGAGAGAAAGGGTAGTAATACCGTACGATACGAGTTTGTAGTCATTCGCGTTTAAAGACTTCTTTTGCGGGGATGGAGTATGTACGTGGAGTACTGGAGACTCTCAGCAACGATTTGCAGGGGCGTATGGATGATAGCTTTTTTTTTGTCTTCTATCATATAACGCGATGATCACGCATTCTCACTCGGACTCACTAGGAGCGTAGCAGTACCGGTGATGAATAGGTGTAGAAAGAACCTTACAGTGGTTATTCGATACCGCTTGTTTAGCAGTTAGATACGGAGCTGCTCAGCGCTAGGAAGAGGAAGAACGGTAGAGCGGAATTCATTTATTTATTTGCCAAATGGCCAGGCTCGCAAAAACCCATGAGTGAGTCGTTCGTGAATTCGCACCATGTCTGCCCATTGGCTGCAAACAGGAACGTGAGATACTAATGGAGGATCTGAGGGCACGTGGGAGCGCTCACAAACTGATATCCCTATCGCTGGATAGAGGGAACATGCTTGGTCCTTACAAGTACTGGACTGGATGATTCTGGATATCCGGGCGGATTGAGGTAGTGGGTTGGCTGTTCTAGGCGGAAAATCTTACGATGCTCCCTCGAAGGGGCGGGAGGTAGTGCACTGTCCGTGAGAATTAGTTCTTGAGTGGTAGGTGATTCTAAAGTGAATACACCAGCAGGGGGGATTAGATTATATCAACATATCCCCAAGCCCCCATACTTGTGCTCGGTCTTCTCTTGCTTCTGGCTCGGTCTTCTCTTGTTGTGGAAGTTTATAGGCACGTCTAGGTATCATACTAGGGAGTCGGTGTTGTGGGGTTTGTGTTAAGGAATGAGAATTACTGCTGGCATGAGATGTGAGGAGTGCAGAATTGGAGCATCTGGCTTTGTGTAACTCCCGGTAGAGGCTTATCGATCGCTTATGGGAGCGGTGGGGTAGGAAGCAATTGCGCGCAATTTAGCTGTGATGGGTTGGTCGCCCTGCGGTGCACTCTCAAATGTTTTTTCGGAGAAGCGGAGTATAGTAGTGGCGTCGGGGTTCGGGTTGGATACTTGGTTTAGACCTCTCGAATTCTTTGAAGCGGACTCTGGAGTCCCGGGGAGGAGCCTTAGAGCCTAAGTACGGTCTCACACCATCCCTAGAAGGCTAAGAGGAAGGAAGGGGAGCGTGAGAGAGTTATGCAGTAGTTTGCTGAAACTTCTATAATACATGATACTATATCCTTATACCCCTTATCGCACTTCCGTCCTCCGCCTTTTCTCGACATCGTCATCTCTCCTTCTCCTTGGAGGAGAGTGTGGTCTCTTGCGGTCCCTGTCTGTGTCCCTGTCACCATTTCTGCCCCTGTCCACGCCGTGATCCCGATCGTATCGTTCATCTCTATCCCTATTATATCTACCATGATCCCGACGATCCCTATCATGTGGAGATCTGGAGCGGTCCCGGTGTGAGCCTCTAGCGCTCGGAACATAGCGATCTTGGTATCCGGCCTCCCCGCCATTGCTCCCACGATAACCCCGCGGGCCTTTAGGAGGTCTTCTATCGCCAAAATCTTGGTCTCGATCGTCTCTTCCTTTGGGCGCACGTTCACGGCGGTCGCCATCGCCACCTCGGTCTCTCCGGTCGTCTGGTTGAAATCTTTCATCATCATGCATCCCGCCGAGCTTCCCAGAAGCCCGCCTGTTGATACCGTTCTTGTCGAACCAAGGGCTTCCACCGTTTGACGTGCTCGTGTCCTCTGCCGTTAGGTGTGTCCACCTAGTCCTTCCGCGTTTCCCGACCTCGTCGCCTCGAACTTGCATGTATTTTGGTAGCACATCTCGATTTTTGACCTCGTCCTCTATAGCAGCAGTTGCGTAGTCCTTTTTTAAGATCTCGGAATCGTCCTGGTAGAATGCACCCTTGTGATAATATTTCTGCATAAAGCCCATTTTACCCCTATTCTCCATTTTTTCTTCGTGTTGCCTTTTGACGTATTCCATGTCCTCCTTTTTTCGCAATTCGGGATCCATTGCTCTTCGACGTTCGATCTCTTCACGTTCCTTTTCTATCTTCTCCAGCTCTTCACGTTCCCGCTTGACGCGAACTAGTTCTCTTAGCTTCCAGGCGGCACGTTCGGCTGCTGGATCAAGGTCGTCTGTGTCATCTAGGCCTTCCCCGTCGTCCTCGTCGTCGTCCCACCCCTTTCTCCCGGCAGCTCTGGCTGCTGCGTCGCGGCGAATGCGTTCTTCAAGGAGTGCCGCCGCCTCGGCTTTCTTCCGGGCTTCCTCCTCAGCTTTCTTCTTCGCTTCTACCTCTGGGTCTGGGACCGAGGAGGCGACAACACCGCGCTTCCCCTTCGGAATGAATGTGGGCCTTAAAAGAACTCTTTTCGGGGCTTCCTCTCCCTCATGCTCGGAGCCTTCCTCCTCAGATTCATCTTCCTCCTCCTCGTCGACCGTTGAATATTCGCTGCTCTCTTCCTCAGCATGCTTCTTCGCTTCTTCAGCTGCCCGTCGTTCCTCCTCTTTACGACCTTCTTCAAATCGCTTGCTGAGGTCGACCTTTCTGAGAGCGGCAGAGACCTTTGCGGGAGCTTCGGAGATGGCTTTCTTGCTGGGGTGTTGAGGCTCTTCTTCGGACTCTTCGGCTTCGGAACCTTCTGATTCTTCGGAATCTGATTCTTCTGGCGCAATCGGTTTCCCTGGCCGGTAGCGCAGGGGCTTCATGGGGTTTGCGGTCATGCGTTTTGGAGGCATGATGGACGAGTGGTAGAATTGGTAGGCCAGGGGCGATGTGATTTTTGTCGAAAGCTAGCTGTAGCGGCTATCCTCCTTTGACTTGTTACCCGACCATCCTGATGCTCGCCAAGATAAACTTTAATTCCCCACAAGAATTTTTTAGGACAAAATTTATTGAGGAAATAAAATATTTCAGACTATTGAAAATCTTTTCTTTTTCTTTTTTTCTCACAACCACGATGACTTCAACAGGGGATACACCGATGGATAGGACAGACCCCCAACCTACACATCAAATTCAAATTAAATTCACAACTAGAGATCCCGACATCGCTGTACCGACTGCGCCAATTCTCGTCCCTGTGATCCTAAAACGCTATGGACTGTCGCAGGTCATCAACCATTTGCTTGATACGTCTACCGCCATTCCATTCGAATTCTTAGCCAATGGAAACTTTCTGAGAACCTCCATTGGGAAATATCTCTCCGACAACGGGCTCTCGTCAGAATCAGTCCTTACCCTCGAGTACGTCCGCGCTATCATCCCACCAAAGTTCCAAGCAGCTTTCCAGCACGACGATTGGGTTTCTTCAGTGTGTGTCGGGCGGGAGAACAAGCGGATATTATCTGGCTCTTACGACGGGATTGTAAGAGTCTGGAACGAGAGTGCACAGTGTCTGTACACTGGTGTCGGCCACACCGGCTCAGTCAAGACTGCAAAATGGGTGTCTGCTGCGAAATTAGTTTCCGCTGGCATGGACCGGGTGCTTAGGCTCTGGGAGGTTGATGGAGAGTCCGTTGAGGAGGGTTCTGAGATTTCTGCTATCTCGGAGTTTGTGGGACATAGAAGTACGGTGGAAAAAATTGGTGTGGACTCTGGCTCTGGCAGAGTGTTGTCTGCCGGAATGGATTCGCTGGTTGGATTTTGGACGACAGATATTTCCGATGCTCCAAAAGCTCCGGAGGAGGTTCCAGGACCGAAGACAAAGAGAAGGAAGGGATCCTCGGTAGGCCTACCCCGCTATGGACCTCTCCGGATGTTAGAAGGCCACACATCCCCGGTTTCGGGCGTCGCTTTCGACCCTAAAGACGTTACAGTTGGATATTCCGTCTCCTGGGACCACACTATCCGCACTTGGGATCTTGCCACATACTCTCTGGTCGATACAAGGACGACGCAGCATCCGCTATTATCCGTCTGTGTTCTGCCCACACTGTCCTTACTTGCCTGTGGAAGTTCTGCTCGTCATATCACCCTACACGACCCAAGAGTTTCAGCTTCAGTAGTTACTACAAGCACCTTGCGTGGACACACGAATGCTGTCGTTGCATTGAGTCCCAACAATAATAATGAATGGCAAATGGTTTCTGCTAGTCATGACGGAACATTGAGGATTTGGGATGTTAGAGCGGCCGAGGGTGGAAGCATATGGACAATAAAGAGGGAAGGGGAAGGACTTAGTGGGAAGGAAAAGGTCTTTGATGTTGAATGGAGCGGTTTGGGTATTGTTAGTGGTGGAGAGGATAAGAGGTTTCGAATTGATGAGGTCTAAAGGCGAATAGGCAGTTGAAATTTGCGAATGCAGAGGTCGCACAGCCCTAGACTCTTACTTATGTACATAAAGGATGAAGTTGATCATAATAAATTAACTTCATATAATGACACTACTTTTTTGCCTTCTCGCGGGAATCCTAGTCTACAAGGGGTTGATGGTGGACGAAATGTACTGGTGAAACGACTAAAGCTTAAACATACTATCACTCGGCATGAGGTATAAGAGAAGCCGTGAGCTACAATAAATGAGCTACATATTATAGGACAGCACTGCTCTGCGCGAAAGACGGCTAAGGCAATCTACACAGTGCGTACAAAAGTATAGAAAGCTAAAGAGAGGTACATTTTGTCGTTCCAGAAATTACGCTTCTGTAGAAGTCTACAATTAAAACACCACCGCTCTATCACCCTATGAGAAAAAGCCCGCCACCCGCAAAATCTAAGAAGAGAATATACCAGATCTCGACTAGGTAGAAGTTTTGCTTCACCATACGCCTCAATCCGTGGTACAAGCACGCTAGGAATTGCATTTCTCTTGCTCTTTGTGTGGAAATGATTGTTCCAGCTGGTGTGATACTGAATTATCTGGTGTGTCCAGTTCTTTGCCAAGACCGGGTGTTGGTTCAAGGTTGGACGGTGCCTGGAATCTGAAATGAGCCCCTGATATGCTACCAGTTTACATAGTAACCGAGGGTGGGATTTTAGGTGTCCAGCACTTCCCCCCCTTTTTGTACCAGTATAGCCTACCATAGACCACAAAGTTAGCAATCATAGTCGCTCACTCAGAGTGTTGGCACTCCAAGAATTGAGAAATGAAAAGACTACGATGTTTGTTTGGAAAAAAGGAGCCCTCCCTTTCCCTCTTCACAAATGAAGCGAGTATAGGTAGTGATGCCGGCCAGTGCGTTTGGAGGGTAACTTAAGCAGCCTTTCAATCATGGCTGAACTGATTCTACCGTAGGATGGATACCTGTGCCGTGATATTATACCCTCTCCGCGAGCGCTTTACCATTGTTTTTTATAGGTGAGCTGTTGCAGTATGCTGTGCTTGGCATGTCGACATGAGACTAGCATCTACTCGAGTATCATCGCCTTGAGCCGAGTTGAGGGCTGAGGGTTTCAGCTGAACACCAGCGCTATTACCGTGATGATAATAATATTATCATAATATATTATGATACTTCTACATCTACCATGATTACCTCGCGCTGGCTCACTTTCTTTAAGAAAATATTGTTTCCCCTCTTCCCGAAGCTGTGCACCGAGCATTCCCTCGCAATATAAAACCCGTCCACCACATCCACAGCCCTCAGGCTCGGCCCTCAAAGATGAGCTCTGGGGACCCTCCCGACGACCGGTACTTTAGCCATAATAGCCATAGCTTTAATACCACAAACAATTACAACACCTCGAATAGCTATAATACCAATATTAGGTTTACTACTGCCGCCGAGGAGAGGTCACAAATTCTGTCATGGCTATCACCCCTGGAGCCTCAAACCAGACATCAAGATGTTCGCACACGCCGGTTCGACAATATTGGGGGCTGGCTTCTAGAAGTTGCAACATTTCAAGCATGGTGCAACGGTGATGAGGATTCTCCTATTTTACTGTGTCCTGGAAACCCTGGGGCTGGAAAGACATATATTAGGTAGGTAGTGCTGAGCTTATGACGCTCTTTACATGTAACCATCACTTACTGGCTATTGTGTTAATTTAGTTCTCTCGTGATCGATACCTTGTGCGACAGAAATGTGGGAAAGAGCGTTGGTATTGCCTGTTTCTATTGTGATCATCACCACCAGAAGGAGCACACTGCTGGCAACATAATTGGAGGACTTCTAAAGCAGCTCCTTCGAGTGTCGCGAGATATCCCTAAAGAGGTTTACGAAGCATTCCAGAGCTCAATGGACCAGCTTGGTGGTCGAGGACTGCGGCTTCCAGAACTGGTTGAACTATTTCAAGCGGTACTTCTATCCTTTGATCGGGTTTTTATATGCATTGACGCACTGGATGAGTGTCTGGTAGAGCATCTGATCGAGCTTCTCCGCTCTCTTCGCAAAATTATACAGAATTCAAAAGGAACTCGTCTATTCCTAACCGGGAGACCACATATCCCGGAGCAGGTCAATAAGTATCTCACGGTCCCTGCTGTTGCTCTAAATGTAGAACCTCGTCAGGGCGATATTACAAGATATCTAGCCAAGAAGTTAGACGACGATCATGATCCTGATGTGATGGATGATGAACTGAGAGCCGAAATAATGGCGACTATTCCTCGGGCTTTCACCGAGATGTGAGTTGGTGGACTGGTAGGGTGATAGCCTAGAAACTCACTGACGATACCAAGATTTCTGCTCGTTGCGTTGCAAATTGAAGTTATCCTGGGAGAGACGACTATCTCAAGAAGAAGGGAAAAGCTCCGTCAGATGGGAAACGGCCTAGGAGATGCGTATGCAGCGACTTTGGAGAGAATAAGAGAACAACACGGTGACCGACCAAGACTGGGAATGGCAGTCTTAATGTGGGTTTCTTTGGCAGAGCGACCTTTGAGCGTCGATGAGCTCTGCCACGCCCTAGCCGTAAGGGTTGGGCCATCAAGGTCCGCTAATCTTGATCGTGAAAACATTCCTCTAATTCAAACCTTGCTGGGATGCTGCCTCGGGCTGGTAATTGTTGAGGAGAAGACTTCAACGGTCCGTCTGCTACATGCTACTCTGCAAGATTATCTACGCAGCCATCCTAACCTTTTCCACAATACTCATGCTACTATGGCAGAGGTTTGTTTAACGTATCTAAACTTTGAACTTGTCAAGAAGCTTCTACATGGAGTTGGAGAATTTCCCCCGGTGTTGCCCTTTGTGGGGTATGCTTCCTGCTACTGGGGAATTCATGCCAAAAAGGAAATCACAGGGTCAACGATATCACTTGCTCTCGAGCTCCTTAGCCGGTATCCGAATCATATAGCTTCAAGACTACATTTTGACATGGAGAATTCGAGAAAGTGGTCCTTTTGGTTCCTTTGCAGATTCACGGCGCTGCACTGTGCTGCAGCTTTTGGTATCAGTGAACTTCTCGCGGGAGTAGGCATTACTGGGGTACATGAAAGGGATTACTATGGCCGCACGCCACTCACTTACGCTGCGGCGAATGGACATGAGCAGGTGTTCAAAGTGTTGTTGGATCGAACATATACCGGAATCAATTGCCCCGATCTCTACAGTAAAACACCACTTCTCTGGGCTGCTCATAGTGGCTCTGAGGGGGTGGTGAGGCTTCTGGTCCATAGGAAGGATCTCAACCCCAATTTCGCCTATGCAGGAGGCCTAACAGCCCTTCACCTTGCCGCAGATAATGGGTACGGGGGAATAGCAAAGATCCTTTTGGGTAGGCACGGCCTTAAGGCTAACCTAAGTGACAAAAGGGGCTTAAGGCCGCTCTGCTACGCTGCTGCGGGTGGCCACGAGGAAGTTGTGGAGCTGTTGTTAGACCGGGAGGATGTCGACCCCAACCTCGCGGATCACCGCCGCCAGACGCCACTCTGCTATGCTGCTGCGAGTGGCCATGAGGAAGTTGTGAAACTGCTATTAAGCCGGGCGGGTGTCGGCCCCGACGTCGCGGACCGTTACGGCCAGACGCCACTCTTCCGAGCTTCCCAGAATGGCCACTATGGAGCGGTAAAGGTGCTCCTGGGCCGGAAAGATGTCAACCCTAATGTGGTGAACGATCAAGGGCAAACCTCGTTGTACTGGGCTGCTCGGAACTGCTTCCCGGGGGTCGCAGAGCTACTTCTACGCCGGAGGGATTTAGACCCCAACATTGCGAGCACCAGCAGTCAAACCCCTCTTTTTCAGGCGGTCATGGCTGGAAGAACAGACATAGTGAGAGTGTTGCTGGGCCGTAAGGATGTCAAATCTAATATGCGCGATCGCGAAAATAGAACGCTCCTCTATTGGGCTGCTAGGGGTGGGTATGATGAAATTGTCGAACCCCTAGTACACCGAGGAGACATCAATCCCAACACAGCCGACAGGAGTAACCGCACACCACTTTGTTGGGCTGCTAAGAAGGGGTACGTAAGAGTGGCAATCCTTTTGCTAGGGAGTAATGGAATCAACCCAGATCTTGCAGAGGATGGTGGCCAGACTCCCCTATATTGGGCTGCTTGGGGCGGTCATGAGGAGATTGTCAAGCTGCTACTTGCCCGAGGAGACGTGAATCCCAATGCAACGGATCACCATAACCAAACACCACTCTTCCAGGCAACTGCAAACGGGTACGAGGGAGTAGCAAGACTACTACTAAATAAAAGCTCTGTAAATCCCAACCTAGCAGATTCAAAGAACCGAGTGCCTCTGCACTTGGCAGCTGAGAAGGGAAATGAGAGACTGGTGCAGTTGTTTCTTAACCGGAGCGATATCAATCCCAATCTGTCAGATAATGATCACCGAACTCCGCTCTGCCGAGCCGCAGAGAATAGTCATGCAGGTGTAGCGGAGCTTCTCCTAAGCCACGAGGGCATCGTCCCCAATCCGACCGACTTGAGCGGCCGGTCACCACTCTACCGAGCTGCCACGAACGCAAACGAGGAAATTGTGAGATTGCTTCTCGATAGGAACGACGTCGACCCAAATGCAACCCTCAATGGTGGCCAAACTCCGCTTCATATATCTGCTCGGATGGGCCATGAGGCAATCGTGAAGCTACTGCTGGACCGGGAAGATGTCGACCCGAACAGAGCAAATAGTCAAGGCCTCACACCTCTCTATTGGGCCGTGAGGAATGACCGGGAGGAGATGACCAGATTTCTCCTCACTCAGTCTAGGGTCGATCCCAATCTGGTAGACCAAGACGGCCAAGCACCACTCCACTGGGCTTCTTGGAAAGGGAACGAAGGAATAGTCCAGATGCTACTGGATCGAACAGATATCGATTTGGATCCAGTCGATGGCTCTGGCCGGACGCCGCTCCACCATGCGATTAGATATGGGCATTACGGGATAGTGGAATTGTTAGAAGATCGACTGAGCCGAAGGGCGGAGGAATGTCCCTAGATTTCACAGAAAATCCAACTACTCGGTACTGGTAAGTTGCCAAATTCTCCAGGCGCACCCTGCTTGCCTGGCTGCCTGCAGCTGACTGAGTTAGTCTTTCCTTCTTCTTTCTTCTCTCTTTGCATTAGGGCGGTGCTGTGCTTGATGGGCAGCTTTCAGAGGGCATCTTGAGAGAATCCGGTTTTCCTTCGTCTTCCATCCCATGCCGGCCGGGCATGGGCCGGCATACTACTCATTTCTCATTTAGCATAAGCCCCCCATCTCGTTACTTCTCTACCTCATTTTTCTCCCCCAAACACTCACTCAAGCCAACCATCTGCCGGATTTCACAGCCTTTAAGCGCAGGCACCATTTTGATACTAGGAGGAGATGGAGGATTGGCAGTTGTAGGAGAGAAAGTGTATAACAGGAGAGCACTATGATACAATACAATAATAATATCATTTACGACTTACGATAACCCCGTTCAGGGTATTGTACCAGACTTTAAAGTCGCGCGCCAGGAAGGTCATTGAAGTATCATAACACCCCAATACCAGCTACGAGTGATTTCCCGTGACAACGGGTCACTGGCCCCCTAAACACCCCGTATAAAGTAACCTAATTTCCTACTTGATGCTTTCCAAGGCAGGCAAATTCCCGTGCATTCTGCTGCAATGTTCTATGAAGCAAAGGAAGCATAGAAGCCCACAAACAGAGGAACTGCTCCCAAGCATCAAATGGCGCGAAATCTCTAGTACTCTTTCAGACAACGAAATTCTAGGACAATCCCTGTGGAGGCTTGGGTTTTGTTGCGATCATCATCATCGCGGTATCTTTTGCTCGCAGTGATGACTCGTACCCGAACCATATCATTGAAATAAGATTGCCATGGTGAGTGAAGATCGATAGTGACAGGATGAAATGGTTTGTCGGTCGTACTGAACTGTACCTACCCATACAGATAAGTTTGTCATTCCTGTTGTATTCGGGCAAAGCCATGCAGTGAACAAACGTGATCTCCTCCCTCTGACATATTTAGCTTATAGAAGATAGATGAGGCGTGTTATATATAACTCATGCTTAGAGCAAGAGGGGGGTTGAGTGAAAAATACATTAGACTACATCTTTTTCTATATATAAACCTCAATTAACAAACCAACTGATACATGAATGAGCAGACCCCCGGATGGGTATACCTTGGTGTTAATGACGATAGCTAGCTCTACAACTTTTCGAAAACGGCCTGCATCCAGCACCTGTACATCTTCACCTGTGTCTTTCTATTAACTATCATTCTCCGGTCGACGCCTATGTCGCTGATTTTGAAGCCGCCAAAGTCCCCTTTCGGAAATGTACTTCGTTCTTCATCTTCCCCCCGTCGTTTATCCCCCGCATCCGGGTCCTCGACCTTGACTTTTCTCTCTCCAGTGAATATCCACCTCAACTCGTCCTCGTCAAAAAAGTACACCCTAGTCCCATCCCCTCGTGCGTAGAAATTCTCCTCGAGGTAGCGGCCAGCTTTAAACCGGACCTGTGTCAAATCCCCACGTCCGTAATCCCTGAATAGGACTTTCCCACCTTTCCTCAGCATCCTGCGAACGTTCGCGAGCGCGTCAGCCCACTGCTCGGGGCTCAGTGCAGAAAACACAAACACCATAACAACCGCATCCACACTTCCCTCCGCCACCCCTTCGGGTAAAGTATCCCTCTGCGAAAGGTCATACACAGAAGCACAAACCCTGCCCCTCTCCACCTCCTTTATAAACTCCTCCTGCGCACGCACCAACTCCACCGCCTTGCGGCTAAAGTCGCACCCATGTATGCAAAACTCCTCGTTCCTATTAAGCCTCAGCACTGGGAACAACGTATTCCCAGCTCCGCACCCCAACTCCACGACGCTGGCCCTGCCAGCGCCCTGGCTCGTCAGCGCCTCCAGTAGCGGGAACTCCTGGCACAGCCATTTCCGGTCCTTGAAGAAGTTTGTTGTGTTGTTCTTGTAGAAGGCGTCCCACCACTTTGCCGGGTCGCTGTTGAAGCGCTGCCTGTTGAAGGGGTCCACGGGCCGCGAGCGCTGGAAGGAGATTTGCGCGGCTGAGGTCGCGCGGTAGGCTTCGTCGGTCTCGACGTGATCCCAGGCGTTGTGCTCGAAGACGCTGGATGGGTCGGTGAGTAGGCGAGTGCCGAATTTGAAGGGGGTGGGATCTTTTGACGGGATGGTGGTGCTAGGGGATTCTAGGGCCAGTTGAGTGACGTCTGGAAGCACAGTGGAGGGGGGGGAGAACGGTGTTGGAGTGTCTTGAGCCATGGCTTCTAGCGCTAGAGCGCTCCTGGCTATGGTGGTGTGGCAACTGTGGACGTGTTGAAGCGGGGTGGTGATGATGGTGGGGTAGCTCTGCGCCAAATGGAGATGCGTTGACAAATTTATCGGGTGCCGCGATGCTGAGCCGCTGGGATGGGCGATTTTTATCGTGGATTCAAGGATGATCCGGCCTAGGAATGGGAAATGGCGGATCATGAGGGTGCAAAGATTGCGGCTAAGAAACTTCCTCCATTCAAAAGCTGAGGCAAGGAAACTTGGACCGATGGTAGGATCTACCGGTCGGTATGAAAACTACACAAACGTTGAAGCTGCCAATTGGAATTTGTACCTAAAAGTTTAGACATTACTGGCACTGCCTTCCTTCGCCATCACAAAGTATCACTCACTTCTACATTCCGTTTTGGTGCCACAACCTTTCTTATTCACGGGGCCACGGGTGGGAAAGAGCGATTCGCGATACTTGGTGATGCACCCGAATTGAGTTTGCCGTTCTAATGATGGACATAACACAAGCATAAGCACATCGCCTAGTTGGATTGCCTTGGGGCGTAATATCTACACTACTGCAGACAGAACATTCTAAATAAACATCGCTGTATACTACAAGGAGCCTCACAAGCACACCAAACGATCAAACCTACAGACGACACTCTATCCATATCCCTCTATCCCTGCGTACGTGAATCCACCCCTTCCCTGGCCTAATCTCACCCCACCAACCAATCCTCACCTCGCCCCCCCTCCAACACCTATACCTCCGGCACCCCCTCCTCCTCTTTCCGTCCCAAAACTTCCCCGGCCCTCCTCTCAAACGCCTCAATCATGGCCGCGGCGACCTTCGGCGTAGCCATCGCACTGGTAGCCGCATAAAGTGGATTCCTGAACCCAAACTCCAAAGACAACGACACCGTGCTTCCACCCTTCCCCTCTACCCCATCCTTCACAACCCACCTAGTAACCAACCTCTCAAAAATGCCATCTCGGTCTCCGTTCGCCTCGACGGTGCCGGTCTCAACCGAACACGTAACAACACTAGTAAAAGTCTCATCAAACGGCCCCCAAGCCACGCGTAGCTCCGCTTCCGTTGGCAAGTTCGTGCGAGGACAGGTCCGGGTCACATGCGAGCCCAGACAGAATGGGAGGAATTTGTTGTAGGAATTTATGTCGGCCACTAGGTTGAAGAGGCTGCGTGGCGGGTGTGGGAGGTGTTTGCTAATTGTGAAGCGCTGAGGGGATGGGGTGGTGGTTGGGAGGGGGAAGAAATGACGGCGGTGTATTGAGATTTTTTTGGTGATGGGGTGGCGGGGGGTCGCTAGGCGGGGTGGCATGATTTCCCCTTGTTGCTGGAGGTGGATGTACGAGTAAATGAACGAGTTAATGAGATGGGATGGTGATTGTTGGGGACATTCCTCTTCCGTCCTTTCTCAGGGTTTTTGCGCCAAGACTTGTTGGTGGGTGAAACTTTTTAAGCCGCAATGCTTGATTCTTGTTGTCCAAATACTCGTACCGGTATGAGACCTGAGCCATAATAATAATATCATACGGTACTTGCACAAGCATCATAACACCTTGACCATACCGCCCCGTGTTATCAATTTTATTCCTATCAAGAGGAGACACGTGCCCCGTGTGAAATCTGGCTCCCCTAATACCGTATCCTCTGGGAGCCGAACTCCGGAACCCCCGGAATGGGTTTCTTCTACTATATCATAGGAACTCAAGCATGCACTGTATCGCCAGCAGCCTCAGCCTCAGCTCATCTGGTTAATAAATTTTATTGAAAGCTCATCCCTAGCAAGCATCATAAACCCTCACTCGTGCCTACCATTCGGACCCACCCACAGCCCATCTAAACCTCCCCCCACACTACGCGCCTAGAACAAAAGAGAAAAAATCACCGGTAGCCAAAACACGCATGCGGGCCCTCGGCTACGGCTTCTCATTGGTGTCAACAAACAAAGTGTAGAGATTCACTGAGTCTCATAACTCCGGCACCGTAGCGTAATGGCTAACGCATTGCTTTCCGGTTCTTCAAAAGAAAATAACTGCCTGGCAAAGATTGTGGGTTCGAGTCCCGTCGGTGTCGAGTGATTTCTTCCCTTCTTTTTTTGCTACCTCCCCATTTGGACCTAACCCTACTTGCCCAGCTATCATACTGTGCGACATTGCATCGTCATACTGACATCCTAAGCTACCCTAAGCTAACCCGATCATTCATCATCGCCCAAGAGTGATACTCTTGCTAATATTTTTTTTTCCAACCCCAGCTGTCAAATCCCTTTTTTCCATCTATTTGTTTCTACGATGCTCCGAGCAGCAGCACCCTCACCCCCCGTACACCGCCTCTGCCTAAACTTCAACATTTCCCCAAGAATCACCACCTCCCTCCTACTCCCGCAATCCCGCACTGCACACTCATCCAGTAGCAGCCGCTCCTCGAGGCCCGCCGTGCCCCGGCGTGCAGTGGAGGCAATAACAATTCCACCTGTGGCCCTCCTCTCAGCTTACAAATCCGGTGCGAGCCCATTATCCCCGGGCGAGGCGCAGGCGCTCATAAACGACTACGCGGGGAGAACCACATCTCCACCATCGGAATCCCTGGGCGAGAAATTCTGCAGCGGTTTGTTCGATCCCTCCAACTCTTGGTTTGCGGTGGTGGGAAATAAACATCGAAATAAATAAAAGAGAAAAGGCTAATGGATAGGGGAGATGGGAAGATCATGGAGTAACCCCGGAGAGTTTAACAATCCTAACCCGTCTTCTCTTCCGAATTAATGCTCGCGGTAGCACCCCGTTGTTGTGGCATTTGCTAACTACCTGCGCACACATGAACGTGCCCGGTGCGGTGGTGCACCTGCACTCCCTCCTCTCGTCACAGGTCCTCCGCGGGAACGCATCCGCAATGACGCAGGCGGATTTAGCCGCGGCGACCAAGCGCCTGGCTAGTATCGCACCGGAGCATGCTAGTGCGGCATTCAGAATGGGTGAAGCGGTGGAGACAGCGGGGGAACTTGATAAGGCGGAGGAGTGGTTTGAGAAGGCGGGTCAAGGGGGGGTCATGGAGGGATGGGTTAGGTTGGGCATACTAAAAAGAAATAAGGGGGACCTTCAAAAGGCTAGAGAGGTATTTGAGGAGGCGGTGAACATGGGGAGTGCTAGGGGGTGCTATTTCCTTGCGCGGGCGATGGAGGAGGAGGGTGAGGTGGAGGAGGAGGGGGAGGTGATTGAAGGGGTTGGAGGGAAGAGGTTGGGGCTACTGGTTAGAGCTGGGGCTGGTGGGGTTGTCGAGGCAGCCCATGAGCTTGGGTCTTATTGGCGGGAGAGGGAGGCAAAGTTTGCTGTGGAGTGGTATCTCGTTGCCGCTTCACAGCGCCATGCGGAGAGTGTTATCGCTCTCGCCCAGCTATTTATGGAGAAGGAGGATATATCGAGCGCTAGGACTTGGGCACAGAAGGCAGCAAACATTCCAGGAGAAATAGGAGCATATGGAAATGAGATGTTGCAAGAGTTAGGCAGGATGGAAGAGAATAGACAGGATGGGAGCCAGGAGGAATAATAAACCTCCCTCCACATTCCACTCTAATTGTCATCACATCTGTTATTACTGCCCTTTTTATTTATTTTCTTCATCTGAAAACCTTCATTGAATCACATATCTATTTAACATGGTGGGGTTCCGCAATTATCATGTCGGAAAACACTATTCAATGTGTATTGACTGGGCTAAGCGTGTTTTTCGTCCGGGGATCGGAGGCAAAGTGGGCACTCCAAGAGCAAAAACAACGCACCTATTATTCTAGAGTTCCATTGGATTCAACTAGAACGGCGGCAGGTGCCGCTGGGGGCTGGATTTTCTGGAGTTTCTCAAGGATTTGGTCGAGGACACTATAATTGTTACATTATTAGCTCATATATACCAGCAGTAAGAGGAGGGGGCGGGGGGTACCCAGCGCTTGCGGCCACAAAACCTAGATACGGCTTGCTAGGACTCAACACCCTAGACAAGTACTCCGGATGGAACTGAACGCCAACGTAGTAAGGGTGATCCTTCAGCTCAACAATCTCCATTCTCTCGCCCTTGTCGTCTTTCCCAACAAAGTTCAACCCAGATAGCCGCTCGATGTACTCAGGATTGACTTCGTAGCGATGTCTATGGCGCTCCAAAATGACCTCCTTCTCACCATAGAGCTGGCGGAGCTTACTCCACTCACTGCTAGGCTGCCAAATGGTTGGGCGAATACCAAGGCGCATGGTTCCACCAAGATGGGTTTTACTTCCTTCGGGCATGAAGATGACAACCGGGTCTGTTGCGTTAGGCGAAATCTCAACCGAGTGAGCGTCTATGAAGATGTCAGTGATTGCTGATGTCGCTATCCAAACAAACCATTCTAAACAGACCTTTGAGATCAATGACGTGACGAGCATACTCAATCACAGCAATCTGCATACCGAGGCAAATACCAAGGTATGGGGTCTTATTAGTACGAGCCCACCTTGCCGCTGCGATCATCCCTTCGGTACCCCTAGCTCCAAATCCTCCAGGAACCAAAATACCGCTATTTCAGCCCATTAGCATGTATCCACTTAAAGGCAGGGGTGAATAAAACGCACCAAGCAGTGCAAACATCATGCCACGCCTTGTGAAATTTAGCCGGATTCTCCTGCTTCATATGATCCTCCAAAGCCTCGGCCTCAACCCAAATCAAGTTCAATTTACGCCCACACCTCATAGAAGCATGCTCCAAACTCTTGACAACACTCAAATACGAATCATGCAGATCCGTGTATTTTCCTACGAGCGCAATATTGACTTTATCGAAAAGTCTGTCCTGCGCAAGGGTAAGAGTCTTCCACTCGTCCCAGATGTCAATACCCTTCTGGGCAAGTGCCGGCGCAATATTGAGTTTTTCTAACTCCAATACAGATGTAAGAAGATGAATCAACTTTTGCTGTTCAAGAAGAAGCGGGACATGGTATGTGGAATTAACATCGTGAACCGCAACTACTTGTTCGTGGGCAACGTCACAGAATGCTGCGACCTTCTCAACAGTAGCTCTACTCAACGGCTCCTGGCAACGGCACGCAATCTGTTTCAGATTAGCCTCAGAATTACATCCGTGGTGTGCGTAAGATAGGCATACAAGATCAGGTGCGAGGCCCGCGGATCGAACGTCTCTAATAGCTTGT
Organism: Tuber calosporum; assembly: GCA_003316355.1. Taxonomy (NCBI): domain Eukaryota; kingdom Fungi; phylum Ascomycota; class Pezizomycetes; order Pezizales; family Tuberaceae; genus Tuber; species Tuber calosporum. The sequence continues at coordinate 38,052 of QFET01014018.1, forward strand.
TGGGTGGGTTTCGTCTTCTGTTCTCCATTGATAACGGGAACCAGAGAGACGTGAATCTGTAGAAAGTTTCCTTTCCCAACACGACGTCTAAGTTGTCTCATTGCCTCAATGAAAGGCGCGGACTCAATATCTCCCACAGTTCCTCCCAACTCAATTATACAAGCGTCCGGTTCCTCAGAGGTCTCGTCGACGGGAATGAGAGCCACACGTTCGATCCAATCTTGGATAGCATCTGTAAGATGAGGAACGACCTGGACCGTCTTTCCAAGGTAATCACCACGTCTCTATCTCTCACCCGGTTTTAGAAAACTCTCGCTCGCCCGTAATACCAAGAATGGCTGAGAAGGGGGGGACAAACCTCCCGTTCGATGACATGCTGATAAATTTTTCCCGTAGTGATATTGTTCTCTCGAGTAAGCGTGATATTGAGGTACCTCTCGTAATTGCCAAGGTCCAGGTCAACTTCACCACCATCATTGAGGACAAACACCTCTCCGTGCCTAACCGTCACCGATCAGCAACTCACGAATGACTCTCTAACTTCCCTGCCCTCACGAGAGGCATGAGCGAGAAACATACTCAGTGGGAGCCATAGTCCCTGCATCAACATTCATGTACGGATCGATCTTAATGGCCGAGACGTAAAACAATAATTTAGCGAGAGATGGCAATAAAACCTGGAATGAGGAGACAAATCTTAAGACCGATAGTCTTCAACAATAGACCCGTCGAAGAGGCTAAACATATGCATTAGCACAAACCGTATCTCACACTGCAGTCGAGAATGAAACAAGCCCACTTACCGATGACGCCCTTCCCAATCCCACTAATCACACCTAGAATTCAGCCCTCGTAGTTAGCCCCCACTACCGAACCTGAAAAGGTGGGAAGGGGGATAAAATAAAACACTAACCTCCAGAAACAAGAACGTACTTCATCCTTTTCCAAAATTTCCTACAATTAAACCCAGTTTCTGTTTCAAACTGGGACGGGTGTTGTCGAATGCAAATGAAGGAAAAGAGAGACAAGATCCAGTTCGTCGTTCTAAACCAGTGTGAAGTGAGAAGGGAGGGGGGAAGGAGGGGGGAAAGAAGGAAGGAAGGAAGGAAGGGAAGGAAGGAAGGGAAGGGAGTAAGATTGGAAAGGGGATACAGTACGAGTAAGGCAAGCAGGCAAGAAGGTAGGAAAAAGGGAAAGAAAGAAAAAGAAAAAAAAAAGAAGAAAAAATCTTGAGGCTGCAAATTGATGGGGTGAGTGGGGTGGGTGGGGTGAATGCTGGTATGATACTCAAGTAGAGGGGCATGTAAATTTAGGAGCTCGAGCACGGTGCAGTGCACTGCTTAAATTCCTTGGCAATGTTAAAAAAAAAAAAAAAAAAAAGTTGGGCGTGGATAGCTTAGGGCAAGGAAGGGACATTTATTTGCTTCTGAATCCAACTTACTTTTCACTTCAATGAAATTCTGTTTTCGTAACTCTCTTCTTACAAGTACCACCACCACCGCAACCGCAACCGCAACCGTGACACACCTCCAAAGCAATGTCGCCCCCAACGGCCCTCCTCTCACCCCTCCCAATGGCCGACGGTTCTGCCCAATACACTGACGGCCCAACGACCCTCCTGGCATCAATCAACGGCCCAATAGAAGTAAAGCCCAGAGACGAAACCCCACTAGAAGCCTTCCTAGAAATAACAATCAGGCCCTCCACTGGCGTTACCTGTTCGTCTACTCCTCCTTTCCAACTAAAGCCGGCCTAACTAACGGTTATCCTGAAGCTGTTCGCGAAAAACACCTAGAAGCCCTCCTCCGCTCCGCTGTATCCCCGCTCATAATACGCACTGTCCACCCCCGCACGCTTTTGCAAGTCACCTTGCAGATTATCCAGCATGAGCAGGCATCTGCGACGCACGCATTACATACTTTATTGGCTTCGGCGATAGTAGTTGTCGTCCTCGCGCTCGTGGATGCAGGAGTCCCGATGGAGGGCATGCTGGCGGCGGCGTTTGTGGAGGAGGCTGATGGGATCGCGGCGCATGTTTTTGGGTATGCTATTACTGGGGGAGGAGGCCCTGGGGAAAGGTTGGTATTTGTGGAGAGTGACGGGGCATTCGACAAGAGGGGATTCGTGGAGGCCTCGGAAGTGGGGAGAAAGAAGTGTCTAGAGGTTGGAGAACTGATGAAGGATTGGGTTAGGGAGAAAATCGGAAAGGACATGAAATACCGCTTAAAGTAATATCATATATTTTCCAAAGGGAGTGGTCTAATATGGTTATGGTACAATCATGACAAAACGAACCAAGCAAATGATATACCCAATCTACCGAAAACTCCGACCCCCAACAAACAAAACCAGTTTACCCCCAACGCCCAATCTAAGCCCTCCTTTTCTCCTTCAGCCTTTTCTCCATCTCCATGAAAGCCCTAATCCCAACTGGAATATCCTCAAACCCCTCCCAAAGTCCCCCTTCCCCCCCTCCGCCACTCTCCTCTCCACCTCCCAATTTAGCAAGAGCAGCCCTAGCCCTCCCCTCAGCACCCTTCCACTCTTCCAAATCCTCGCGAAACACCTCCCAAGTGCAATTCACGCACCCGCTCATGCAGCAATTATCAGGCTCCACGGGCTTTGGCGGTATCCACATGCCGGCTACGACCCGCCCGCCTTTGCGCTTTGCCTCACGCTGCTCGGTTGGGCCGGCGAGGCGGGTGCCGAATATTACGCGGGCCTTGGATACGTCGGAGATGGCAGAGGGGGGGGTGGCTGTTGGCTGTACAGGAGGAGGG